>JAUZNK010057992.1:0-15186 GCA_035046665.1 Euphysa ruthae
TATAATATAATTTTATTCAAAGAAAATATATCTCCTTATAGAGTGATCATTTTCTTTTATACATGGTTTTTTTTTAATTAATCACCATCTTTATTATTTAAATAAATATTATGAAACGTTATTAACAAAACTAATAAATCATCCCCTATGTATGTTAAGCAATAACAAATCTTAAAACGTAGCTATAGCTAAAATTGTTATTAAAGTAAGTTGAACGCAAACTAATTGATAGCATAAATTATATAATGTCATGGAAGACATTTAAGAGACATTTTAATACATAAACATAATACACATAAACAAATCGCGCAAACAAATTACACACAGCTACAAACTTGTGAAAAAACTTTTGATAGAGAGATTATCTACAGATTAAGCAAATAATATTGCGATTGTCTCAAATATTGAAGACTAAATAAATGGACTTTACCATTGCATAAATTATTCCCTATAGATACAAAAACTTTAGAAATTGTTTCTGCAAAGTTATCAACTCAATTTAAAAAGAAAGAAGAAAAAAGCAAGCTTTGACTCAGAGAAGTCTAAGCAAAAAAAATTGATTGTCACTCAACCAAGCTATTAATCGCAATTAGTTATGACTCTTTTCGAGTGAAAATACACTAGAAGAGGAAGTATTTCAAAGAAAAAAATAATTAAAATATATAATACGTCATAAACAATAGCAAAATTAAAAATTACGCTATCAGCGTTTTTAGTTCTTTGAATAGTGTTTGGTGGTCCTCTATGCTTTTCTCTAAAACTTGGACAGATATCTATAACATAATTTTGTTTCTTTTTTAACTGTTAGATAAAAGTTTTATATACTACATTAAAAAAAAAAAAAAAAAAAAAAAAAAATTAAATATATTACTTAATCAAAAAAAATTAGATAACGATAGAAATGTTGTTTGTTTGACCATAAATTTTTCCTACTCATTTCTAATAATATAACTTAGGGAATAGGAACTCAAAAAATCCTTTACCTGGTATATTTCAGATGCTATTTATTTTTTGAAATAAATAATAGTTGATAGCATAAAATTAAGAAAAAAAAAAGACAAACTAAAAGTAATAAAACACCCTGCTTGTATTTTATTACCAAAGTAAATACGCACTGAAAACTTACTAAAAATTTCAGCTCAATCTGATTATTTAAACTGAGGAAACTGTGTTTTGAAAATAAATATTTGATTGAAAACCACAATTTGAGAAAACGCCGCATAAAGTTTCACTAACTCAGAATAACTGCTTTTTTAAATAAAAATCAATTAAAAACTTCCACATGAATTTGCTGGCACCGCTTCATTTTCTTTTTCAATGAAGCCTTTTTTAATTTCGAAGCTTTTTGCGGCGCTTTTCAACCATCTCGGTTAACTTTCGTCCCATAACTGATATGTTTTCCATCTCGCTTTTTAAACCCAAGATCTACGTAAAAGCCAATATTCAAACCAGCTTTATCAAAAACATTTTTAAGACTATTGCATCCATCATTAAAATAAACAACTCTAATTTCAACTACTTCCCGACTCACATAGACATCCTTAGGGCACTTTTTCCAGATGACTCCAATTAAAGACTCGTTCGCATTTTGCATCTAAATTTGTCAACACTTTCCAAATAGTTTATCATTCGATAGATCTTTAAAAACTTGAATCAATAGATTTGATAGACAATGGCAAACTAAGTTTTTTTTTATATGTCTTGGTGTTCAACTTCTGATCCAGCTGCTACATGTACCAACTGTTGTCCTCTCGTGGATAAAACTGGTGTCGTATCTTTTCGTTTGCAATATCTGAGTTTCGAAAAAGTACGCCCAGACGCACTTTCTCGGGTTTCCATCTGATAGTTCTTTCCCACGGTAATCTACCTTTAATTTAGGTCACCGCGATCCCATGCATTTAATGACATTTCCAATACATTAAAGTTTTCAATGTCTACAGCATATGGTTTAGACTGAAAAAAAATCAGAAAATGATGAAGTATCTCCGTCACCTATATATCTTAGCTTATTTTCATATATCGAGCGTCCAAATATTTCAACAGAGTGCCAGCAGCTTCCATTGATCCAGAAGATTTTGAGTGGTTGGTCTGAAGTTCATGATGGACTAACCAGTCATTAAAGCAAGGGTGGTTTTTCATGTTGGACCATAAAATGTAACCGTTGTATTGCTTGGAGAAAACAGCTGTGTCTAAACGTTTCCCATTTTCTTTAGATATTTTAGTGATAACACCACTTTATTTTCAGCAACATCAACTTTGATTGTTTGCCTTGTTTCTAAAGCAGCTTTATCATAACTTTCTGATGCTGCTTTAGAGATGCGGAATATAGATGATCGTTAATTTTAGTGTAGGTTGCGATTGTCATTGGAGAGGGCATGTTCAGGAGAGTAGAATAATTCCGCATTGATTCAAATTCTTTACCGATTTCTCTGAATAATCTCACAGTCTGGACATTGATGGCTGCCATTCTAAACCCACGCTTGTTTCCTTTGCCAACATTTTTCTGAGCTTTTAAAAGAATACTAACACGAAACTTGCATTCAACATTGTTTTGAAATAAAACACTTTTCTCCATAGCACATTCAGGACAGGAAATAAAATTTTCAAATTACAGTTTTTAAAATATTGAAGTTTAATATTACAATGCGATCATTGAAGTAAATATTAAGGGGTATCATGGGATTACTTTTCAGCGTTCAAGAGCTATACGATTCAGTATTTAATTTTTGCGATTTTGTTGTTTTTCCTTCGTCATTTTTAGCTGCACTTTCCTTGTTTTTAATACTGGATATTGACGCTTTCATGACATGATACTTTAATTTATAACCATGGTAACATAAAAAGAAATATATAGTTGGCTGAGATAAAAACGTGCATACTAAAATCTACCAAATGAAAACAAAATGCTTTCTTATGAACTTCTTTAAACTGTGGTTTCAAGTTGAATATAAATTTTAAATTAAAAAGAGGTTTTATTATCTCCAATAAAGCTTTATCGTTTGCTGAGGTAGAGAAGAGAGGGTTTTTCTATTTAGGATAACAGATTTTTTCATGTGCATTCTAAATTAAACATGTACCAGTCTCGAAAAAACAAATTTTTATTCAATACCTGATTTTTATAATAAAAAACTAAGTTCATTCGAAATCTACAATAAATTTCAATTTTTGTTTTGTTAAAATACTCCAAATTCTAAAATAAAATATAGACAACTACCTTGTTGAATATTGTAACTGTATTAAGATTTATGAATAAAACGTGATTATGGAAGACGAGCGTAATTAGGATATTTTTCAATATCACTTAAACAGCGAAAGAAAATATCCTGATCGCATCAATGATAGATCTTGCGAGGCGTGGCAATGTCAAGTCCTAGTTTCGTCAAACTAATCCATCCAGTGGAGGACACTTTCTTCGAGATAAAACATTAAGCAAAATAGGCCAAAAGCACTACCGGACGGGAATGGCAAATGACATCAAAAGCTATATGTGCAAGCCTGTTAAAAGTGTTTTGTCGCAAATCTAAAGGTCTCCGAGGAAGCAACACATTTCCATCCGATTTCCGTACCTGAAAAGATCTGGAGTCTGGTCGGAATTGATATTGTTGGGACGCTACAGGAGACTACTTATAGTAATAAATAAATAAATATATAGTTGCTATAACGGATCATTTTTCCAAGTGGTCCGAGGCACAAGCTATCCCAGATAAAAGCACATCAAGTCCAGCTGCTAAGTTTTTGTATTCGGTCATCTGCCGCCTAGGATGTATGAATACACTGATCACTGACCAGGGCCGTAAGTTGGTAAACAAAGTGGTGGATTTACTTATGGATATATTTAAGACAGATAACTGCATCAGCTCGGTATATCATCCGCAGAAAAATGACAATTGAACATTAAAGACATTGGAAGTAATGTGTGGCCGCCCAGCTAAATTACCAATAGTTTTAACTTTTTCGGGCACCGATAATGAATACGCTGCAGTATTGCAAGAAAAGATAAACCCTACTGCCCTAGAAACCCTGAAAAATTTCCAGAAAGAACTAATAACAAAGGTTAAGGATAACATTGCAACTGCCCAAAGTTGGCAAAAGGATAATTATCACCGACGTCACAACAGCAGCGCAGACATTAAATTTTGAACAGCAGCGTACATTAAAAATACCCAGCGCATTCATCAAATGGGTGCAAAAATGGAACCACTATGGACTGGACCATGTGAAGTTGTGGGTTACATCACGTCTGAGAAGACGTCTAAAAAACCAAAAGTTTACACACCAGTTTAATCCACTTCCTATTGGTTATCGCAAATATTTTGCTGCCGTACTTGGAATCAAATCAACGAAATTAATTTATCATGGGAAACCTTGTGACTTATCCGCACCAGGCGTATTTAAAACACCAAAGGTGATGGAAAGTGCTATTTCCGATGCATTAGCTACATATTAATCATTGTGATAACAGGGACCAGGTTGTACAGCACATGAATAATGGCATTAATGAAAAAACTTAATGTGTGCCTAAATCAAAATGTTGCAGATTTTATTTCTTCCTCAGAAGTTTCAAAAGATGGAACCTGGGCGACAGATGTCGAGATTACAGCCACAGAAAGTTTTCTGGCTATGTCATCATCGTGTACTCGCAGGTCGAAGATTCCATGCATTGGCAGACGTTTCCAGCAAAATTTTTCCTCAAAAGCTTTCCAACCAAGGAATATATCTATCGAAAATTAATGAAGATTTTAACGATGTTATCTCCGTTTAATTAGTGAATTATAGGATAGCACAACCATTTCTTAATTTTATACCATATAACATAGCATTCTTTTTTAGGATAACATGTATTGACTATTGATATTAAAAACAAATCTCAAAAAGTAAATTACTCAATGTTTAACAATGACATCAAAATCGTGACTCTTATTATTTTATTCACTTGAAAAACTAGCTAGGTTAGGTAAGTCGTTCATTAGGTTGAGGAAATGTATTTTTATTGCATTTAACGCAATAATTACAAACAAAAATCTTAGGTAATATCAATATTGTTTTGTTTTTTTTCTTTATGAGCCAATGTTATTTGTAAGTTGCGGTAAATTTAACCACAAACTAATTTACTGATCTTTTTAGTAACGTATTAGGTGTTGTTTCAACTTGTGGAAATCATTGTGCGAAAGATAAAAAATAATTTAAAATATATTTCCCTTAGAGATGTTGTAAACACAAAGATAGAAACTATTCCACCAGCAAGATTAAAAAAACTTGTAAATCTGCAATCACTGTAAGCTATTTTTTTTTAACTTCTTCTTCCTTCTTCTATAATTTTGTAATCGAACTTTCGTATTAGGCAAACAAAAGCCTGAAACAAGTAAGAACGCGAGATGTTGTTTTTCTTTCCAAATAAGATCACGTGTGTGTTTGTGTGCGATGCTGTAGCATTGGCAGAATGGAAAGCTGTATTGTAGTCTTCATCTGCATATGTGTATATAAAAAAATGGTTTATAATCTCACTTTGATTTAAAAAACTTTTCAAATAAACTGATAAATACTATGAAAATATTAAACCCATTAATTTCGGTAATTAAATCCAATGTTAGATTTATCTTATTTTGAGTTATAAGTTATTAATTTAAGTTATTAATCAAAGATTAAACTTAAACTTGTTTTATTTGAGATAAAAATTCATTTATTCTACTTAAGTATATTTTGCTGATATCCTAATTGTTATCGTGACTATTTTTTGCTTATAAATATGTTCTTAAATATGTTTTGTTCATAAATATGTTCAGTAATATATTTTCTTCATAGGACTATTAGTTTTAATAGGAGATTGAAGAAGCTACATGCGTACACATTCGAAAAAAACTCACGCATTCTCTATCTGTAAGTATAAATTGGTTCGATATTAAAGTAAATCGTGCATTAGCATAGTAATATATTTAAACAGGTTTCATCTACTGGGCTTTCAAATTATTAGATCAACATAATTTTATTAGACCGGTACTGTTTTTTTCTGATAAAGTAAAGTCTCAAGAGGACATTTGCTATTTGACTTAAGTTTAATGATAGTGGAATTTCTCTAAACAAAAATTAGCGCAATAAAATCTGCATTTTTGTTATGTACTGGATTGTTACATTTAGAATTGGCATTGTTAACTTTTGGGTAGTTATAATTGATGAAGCCATACCATTTTAATTTTTTTGTTGCTTCAGTATTTTTGTTGTGCATTAGCAATTTTTTACCTCCAAATAAAAATGTTTACCAAAGTGGTTTATTTTTGTTTATGGCTGTTGCCTCAATAAAGAACGAATAAAATCTCAAATTGCGATGACTGTGTTTAGCTATTTATGGGTATAATCTCCAACCGGAGACGTTGAGCGATATTAAGATTTTTCTATTACGCATCCTAAATGTTACTTGCATATGTAAGTTTTTCTAATTTGAATATTCTGCATAAAATATCACATTGCAGTCAGGGTGAGTGATGTTTTGGGCGTGATGATTGGTTCCGAAGCATTGCGCGGAAGTTTAGGCATCACTTGGTGGGCGTTTCTGTCCAGGGTCATATCTAAATTATCAACCCATCATTCCCCTACTAAATCTACCGATACTATAAATTACAGCCTGGAGCCCTGCAGAAGCTCTCTTAAATTAATCAACCTTAAATCATGATGTTATTCATTTTGAAATTTCTCTCACTTTTCATGTTTATTATTAGAAACATGGAATCTAACAGTCTCGATTATATAGACAAAGACTCATTTAAAGGACTTTTTGAAATGAAAAATTCGCTTGGAGAAATGTAAGTTTTATTGAAATAATTCTATTTGCATAATTTATAATTTATAACATTGGATTGTCTAAAGAAAATAACATATGTCTGATAATGCGTATTGTTCAATAGTCATATTTGTTAAAATCTTATTTTAGGCGTTTTTTTTTTTGTTTGTTTTGTTCAACAATTTGTGTAATATGGGGACTTGGAGGCACGTAAACTAATGTAAGGTCACATAGCTCGGCTCTGGAAATAAGGAAAATTGTGCAGCCCTACATCGTGAGCTAAAAACTGTCTAAGTTGGTCATAATATTATAGTAGAAGTCAAAATTGGTGGTATGCTCACACTGTGTCGGTTCTAGACCTGAACACTAATCAGAGCGTGGTCGTCAAGGATTTAAGATTACTGTTAGAGCCTTACTATGTGTGAAAGCGGCTTGCTGAGTGCAGTTAAAATTAATTTAAATCAACATTAGCGTATTTTCCCTCATTTTCTTGGAATCACAATCCTCTCAGTGTCACCTAGTATACAAATGAGCTAAACTGAGTCTCTCAGAGTCTCTGGTAAGCTCCATTGTCTGAGTCATCTTCATTGAACAATCTTGAGCAGTGGTGTCGCTTATAAGCGGGGAGCAATGAAATACCGGGGAATGGGATGAAAAATGGACCCGAAGTATGACCTCTGTTACTACTTCATAATAGCTTACGTCGCTTTGTCAAGTTTACTCCTCGCAGTCTGCAGATTTCTCACTTGAACTTCTGATACCTATGTCTGATATTGTAGCCGTTATAGAATCCATTATTGACAAAAATTGCTTTAAAAGTGACCCTAAACTGCATTTTTATCGGAAAACGTTTTAGTGAGAAAATTTCTTTTCCTGGACATGAAAATATTGATTCTCTTGGTTGGTGGTTTGATGAGAGTTAAAGAAGACTTTATTCCACTACACAACACAACGGTTGCAGAATATTATTGCGAAAGCATAAAAGCGTTTGTAGCGAGCCTTGCAGCTGGAGCTCATTTGTTAACAATGCGAAAAATTCTCTGTAGCAAGGAAGGTTTTTTTTCTTTTTTGCTGACTCAGTAAAAATTCATGCCTATTTTTTCATTTTTTGAATCCTTAAGATTCCATTAAAGTTAATTAGAAAAATTATTCAACCCCTTGGAAAATAAGATAATACCGTTTAAAAGAAAGATAAACGCGAGGTTTTAGTAGAAAAATCAAATTTGTTCGAATTTAATCTAAGTGTGTCGCTGTTTATAAATTCAATAGTTTCTTAAGGGCTTATAGCTAACAATAAACACTGATTCTGCTTGGCTGCAAGAGCAGATATTAACATAGATTTATGATTATGATAAAGATTCCCTTAGGATTTAAGAATTTATCTCCGAAAATTCAGCAAATGATACCTTAAAGTTAGTCTGGAAACGAAGTTCTCTAGGTACAAAACATTTTCTCTGAGAATTGTCTTTTTGGGACGCGTTCACAGACTAGTTTATTCTGATAACTCTGCTTAAACCCTTACACAACATATGGCACGATGTTCTTTCAATACGCATAATTCAAGAAAAATTTGGCAAACTCCAAAAATAAAAAAAAATCTTACTCGGATTATTTTTTTACTATTCTTGTGACTTTACAATTTTTAGCGCGTCGATGTTTGACATTGCATTGTGATTTGTATTGCAATGTTTTCATTCAATTGTTCAAATTAAGATCTAACACGTTCCCTGATCTTACAAATTGGTTGGGGAGGTAAAGTGAAATTGAAAATGAAGTCGCAAATTTACAAGCGATCCGTAAGATATAAGAATCAGCAAGAAATAAGGTGCTTTCGATTATGTTTGACAAGTACAGAAACGTTTTTAATAAATACCAGGAAAAGTTTTGTTGGGTTAATGATGATTTTTGTTGGGTTAATGATGAAATTTCTGACATTTTGAGCAGAATCATATTTGCTTTAATTGAAGATATACTGGTGTTGGAACGGTACTTGCAGTGTAATGAGAAAATAATCTGGTGTAGCAGTTCAGTTTTACACTCAAAGCCATGCACATAATTTATCACTTCCAGTGAAAGACATAAACTCGACAGTTCTAAAATATGCTATGGTTTCTGCACAGGATGTAATAGTTTTGATTAAACATTCGGCTAAATTGAAAAAGCAAACAACACTCAGAAATTGTCAGAAATACGTTGGATCAACCGTGCAGGTTATAAGTACGGACCTAAATCCTCGAATAATTGCAATAAACAAGCAAGTGGAAGTTTTTATTGAATCGTGGACACCGATTCAACCATGCAAGTTCATCAGAATATAAGAGACGAAAAGTAATTTTGATTCATCACATGATGCTATTAAGGAAGAATATTTAAATCCTCGTTCGTTGATGATGCAGTTAACTCAAGAAAAAGCAAATCAAATCTAAAGGACGGGGGTAGGTTGTCTCCCGAAACTTTGCCAAAATATATAACCCATGACATAATTTTAAATTATCATTTATCTCATTTTCTGACGTCGTCGTAAGTGACATGGAAAGAAATATTATTAACGCAAGCATAAAGAAACGGTAAATTACAAAATGACAAAAAACATTTCTTTCTCGACTATTTTTTTAAGCTGTTTCTAGTCCCCCTATCCAATTTTCAAATGGCAACGCCGTACCTAGCACAAAATTTAAGTTATATCTATACTTTGGGAGATCTTCTTAAGAAACGAGAGGCATATTTGATGATAAAGTTTGATAAAGTTTAGCATAAAGATCTTTTTCACAGACCTAAATCTGTTTTCAACGACAGAATCTATAGACTATTGCAAAGTCACTTATCGAATTAATAGGCAACAGAGATTTATCCTAAATGAAAAATAATAATATTGGTTTAGTGTTAACGCAGGTGTTCTGCAATGCTTTTTAATTTGTATAAATATTCTATTCAAAAACTTTGGATCTGAATTATTTGCTTTCTACACTTTCCTTTTTATTTTAGAAACGTCTGGTTTTGTTGATTCCAGAGAAAATAAAATTAATATTTAGAAATACCTGCTAAACCCGTCCCAAATAATGAAGCTTCAGAGGTTTTTTAACCATCAGTTATTTAAGCAAGTTTGTTTTATAACCAAACCATATTAAAGCTGAACCAGTTCAAAAATTTCTCGGTTTGAATCCTTAAAGTAAAAGGTATTGGGTTGTGAAAATAGTTGCTATTACCTTTCACTATTATTTTTAGACAGGCATTTGAAAGAAAGTTCTCGACAAGATTAGTCATCCAGGTTCTATACCGATTCTTCACTAAACTTAAAGATTAAATATACCATCTTTTATTATTATTATTATTGCTTCGCATTAAATAAAACATTTCATTTTTTAGGCATCTTTCAGATAACAAACTTCAACATCTGCCATATTTCAGCAATGAAGTTAATGGGTTGAGACTGCTGTGAGTAATTACTAGTTATTCTTGTGATCAAGGTACTTCTAAGATATTTAAATTTTAGAGAGTACCTATTTAAGAGGTCGCTTAAAAGAAGGAAAAATCGAATGAAAATATCCAAAGTAATGAATGTAGACGTTTTGTTGCTAATTTCGGTAAACATGCCATGAATAACAAAATATATAATGTAAAGTCAGCTGCTCATGATGATCTGTTAATACACTTAAACAGCAATTTGGCTAATTGTGATGAAATCAATTATCAAGCATAAGTCTAACTCTAGTAAACATAGTTTGATGTATCATTGAGTTTTAATTATGATGATATGCAGATGAATGTTGTCTTAAGAAATTCTCTAATTTTTTATCTAAAATCTAATTAATTTGTTTAGAAGCGTCGATAGAAATCCGATACAAGAGATTTACAACAATTCCTTTAGATACCTCACACATTTGGAGAAACTGTAAGTTTTTGAATATTTACTGTCGTCATTACTTTAGTCAGTCAGTAAAACCATTGATAGATTCAACATGATAGTGGTATTAGCTATGTTAGTCTTACAGGATCATATGGTAACTCATGGTCCAACTAAGTTCGTCAGAAATCAAGATCTATTAAAATCGCTTACAGCAAGCGATTCGTCCAAGTATTTAAAAAAATTTGTCTTATATATACTAGTAATGTCTTATATGAAAAATTATGTCTTATATATAGATACATACGAAATACAGCCATTACAAATATACCTGCATACGCATTTGGGAACTTACCTTCCTTGCATTTACTGTAAGTCAATATTATTTTCGTTGTTTTCCCAATGTGTCACCTTCTCCCTATAGCAGATAATTCTAAGCGATTACTTGACATCTCAACTAATGAGCCGTTTGAAAACTTTCTTTTACTTTCATGGTAATCTTTTTTGATGATAGTTAAATCTAATTTAATTCCCAAAAACCTAAAACTTAAAATTTCAAACAGTAAGAACAAAAATTCTTTTGAAATTCCAGTGGATAGTGAAGGGTTTTTAATAATGGACTTTTATTCTAAGTATTTTGAATGAAATTTTAAAATTTACATTCCTTATTTTAATGTTGATATATAACGGAAATTTAATCCTTACTTATAGATAAAAAAATCTTTTTTTGAAATTAATTTTGCAAAATAATACAGTCATGTATTATGTATAGGCATGGATTGGGTTAAGACGGGACTAGAACAGTCTCTCTTATACTGCAGTTGCTATTTTTTCATATCTGAAATCCGGTAAAAATGTCCCTTTAATCGTATTTACAGAGACCTAAGTGGAAATAAGAAGCTCGACAGCGTTCACACTGAAGCATTTGTTGGCGAAAACGATATAAGAACGCTGTAAGTTTGTTTATTTGTTTTGGAAAGTGGAAAGTTATTTGGAGGTAATAAGTATTTGAGAAAAAAATGAATTTGATAGCCTATTTAAATAGTTAAATGAAATATTAATTTTTTATGGACTTAATTTCTTTCTTCGGAATACAATTATTCTTAGCTATAACACAAGTTTGCAAAAGAAAATCCTGTCTTTATTCTTTGTTTTGATACATTTTTCTTTTCTCTAGGTACATTAAAGATACATTAATAAGTCAGGTGCCTTACAAAGGTCTCACAAAGTTGATAACGCTTGATATATCAGACTCTGGTAATGTGTGGGATATACCTAATGGTCTTGTTGCTATCCCTACTCTTCGAGCTGTTCAAGTCGGTGAAGCACAAAGGTTTTTATGTTGTGCTTTTGAAGCAAAGCGCTCACAAGTGGGAACAGTGTTAAAAGGTACCTCTTTAACAAATTATTGTGACGATAAAAATGTTATAACGAAACCAACAGCAGCTTTGGTTAGTTTAAAAGTGCCAGATGGCAATAATTTAACAAACGATTTATTTAATGGGTTTGTAGGAAGAAAGCGAAGAGAATTGCCGTTCAACGGGTTCTTTCATCGAGATTCAAACGAAACAAAGCCGAAACCAAAAAAACCAGCACGGTAAGAGTTTCAATTAATGCTATATAAACCCTTTAATGAATAAAAAACTTAGCATTTATTCCATAGGTTTTTTAAAATCAAAAATTTTCGTTTAATCGGTTACCTTTGCAATCAGCCAAAATTTTAAATTTCACGAAATTAATCTGTGTGATTAAATATAAATATCTGTAACTATGTGTTGAAATAATTTGTTACAAAAATTTTGTGGGTTAATTTATAGACGTGTTTAGGCAAAGTATGAAACAGTGGCTTTATAAAAGTAATTAGCTATCTGTATTATTAGACAGAATGTTGAGAAAATGGAATGGTTGCAGTAAGTTGATTCGAGTGGCGATAAGCTCTTTAAATTTAAATTAGTGTCAATTAATCTTAACTTAAAGGTTCATTCAATGTTCAATTATTGAAAAAATTAAAAGATCGAGCAAAAAACAAAATGTGAAATTATTATTAAGATATTTAAACCGAGTAATCTTTTTAAATTTATTTTATATATTGTTCTAATTATTAGAGTGACACGCAATCCTTTCTTCGGTAATGGACGTTTCCATGCAAAGATATCTAACTATTCAAACAAAGGCTTGATTTGTCTAAATAAAACGGGAGAAATCCATTACAATAAATTAGAACCTGTGGAATGTTTACCCCATCCAGACGAATTACGCCCATGTGATGATGTAATGGGAAATGTATTTTTAACAGCAGTATCTTGGGTAGTGTCTATAGTCGCTCTACTGGGAAATGCAGCTGTGTTTTGTGTTCTCGCATGCAGTCAAAGGACGATGACTGTTACAAAGTTCTTACTACTTAATCTCTCATTCGCAGATTTATGTTTATCATTATATTTATTTATTCTTGTTTCCGCCTCTGCTCACACACATGGAAACTATTACAATTATGTCCGGCAATGGCAATACGGGGGAGGGTGTTCATTAGCCGGATTTTTTGCTGTGTTTTCAAGTCAGCTGTCCATGCTGGTTCTTGTTGTAATAACAGTCGAAAGATATTTTGCCATCGTTTATGCTATGTATTTTGACAGACGAGTTACCATGAGGCAAGCCCGAATAGCAATTTTGGCATGTTGGTTGTATGCTCTTGTGATGGCTCTTTTACCTATATCAGGTGTGAATTCATATAAAGAAGTTGCAATATGTTTACCTTTTCTACGAAACAAAAGTGTAGACCGTGGCTATATAGGAATGCTGCTGTTCATGAATATTATATTTTTTATATTTGTTTTAATATCTTACATGCGAATGTATTGGGTTGTACGCAGTCCGCATCTTGATTGCGGGCCACAGCGGAGAGATTCAGAAGTGGCAAAAAAAATGGCTTTATTAGTGTTCTCGGATTTCTTTTGCTGGGGTCCTATAGCTTTCATAGGTCTTGTCTCTGCTTTTGGTGACGGAAGTGCAATTGGTTTAGATGTGCGGAAGTCTAAATATCTTTTGGTAATATTTTATCCCATTAATGCGCTATGCAATCCTTTCATGTATGCGGTTTCAACAAATTCTTTTAGACGGGATTTTTTCGATTTGTTAATCAGATGTGGCGTTTGTCAAGATAGCATTGCTAAAGTAAACGAGGCTGCATATTCGAATCGTGACTGTGCAAGAAGCCCCAATAACTACTCGGAAACTGCATCGATTAGCCTATCAAGGCATTCATCTCAAGCGAGCTTTGTTAAATTTAGAAGACCCAGTCTAATTCGCCGAATGTTTCTGAAAACTCAAACATCTACCACTTCAACACCATTGTTATCAACTTGTGACCCGTGTGATCCCAACCCAGATAATGTAAAAGTAGTACGCGAAAATAATGAAATTCCTTTTCATGGAAACCTAAGACGAGGATGTTCTGAAGAAGAAGCTTTTTTAGATCAGAATGATAATGAACACCGGCAGGTATTTCGCTCCACACTTGAAGGCAATACGGTTGAAATGCAACCTATTAAAACTAATACGTTAGGATTCTCTCAATACGACCTTTCTCCAGAAACGATCAAAAGTGCTAGAGAAACTGAATATTTATAAATTTTGGTGGGAACTTTTTTTACCGTTTTAATCCAATACAGAATTTTTTGATCTAAACAACGGAGGGAAAATAATGTAAGTGAATAGTTGACTATCTAGTGCATATATGTTAATTTCTAAAATAATTTATTTGTATATTTGTAAAATATAATATTTATTGTTCAGGTAGGTCTCATCTCTTGTGTGAGTGATATGATATGTAAAATAAAACATCAATTTGAGATTAACCTCGCAGAATATATGCTCAACTCATCGCGAGAGTATCAGTTTCGTCTTAGCATAGGACAGTACTGTTTCGACCTTGTTAAGGTCTCATCAGCCATGTCTAAGGTTGAAGTTAGTTGTCAGTCTAGATGGAGTTGTTCACACTACATGTGGCATGAATTGTCGGACGTCGGCCTAATTTCGCCAATTTTATACCCTTTAAGCCGTGATATTTTTTACCAGGATCACGACAATTCTGCGTCAGCAATTCACCGCCGAGAATTTTCCGGCGGCATTTGGTCTCCGATGTACAATTCGCCGTGAGACTATTTATTATACGTTAGAAATTCTATTTTTTATATGACAATAGGATAGGGCCAATACAAACCTACTTAATTGAATATTCGACATAATGATATTGTGAGATAAAAATAAAAAAATATATCCTCCATTTATATTATTAAGAGTAAGTGTCACACACTTGATAATGGAAATTATTCAATTAACTAGAAAGTTTCATATTTTTCCCTTATCCCGCTAAAGTCATTAGTGTTTTCTTCTATCTGAAGATTCAGCCATTATTTTTTCCTGATATTTTGTGGAGTTAGAAATTCATATACGCATTTATGTCTTACCTTTATACTCTAAAATATAAATAAAAATAATATATATATATATATATATATATATGTTTTTTCAAATCTTTCTTAATGTAAGAGTGCTCTTTAATGTTAAT
>JAUZNK010058003.1:0-15184 GCA_035046665.1 Euphysa ruthae
CAATCAATACAAACCAACATCGAAAACATGCAACCTTTGTCTCAATGAAAAAACGGAAATCGCGAGATTTAAAAATTTCAACTTGTTAAATAAGCGTAATGAACTTGTTTCTGAATGTCGCCACAAGAAAAAGTTCCTCCTAACTAAATTTGATTCGAAAGATTAGCTTACGTCATTTCTCCATACTGCACATGCGCACATTGCATTGCTGCTGTCTTTTCTAACGTTTTTTTATATATTTTTTGTAAATTTGCCCGTTGAACGTGTCAGGGTTGGCTTCAATGTCACGAGTTTGAATTAGTAAAATTCTATGGAGGGAATCAAATATAAAATGCAAAGAATGTGCTCCTCCAACTCAAATGATACATTAAAACCCTCCTAAGTTCAAATTCCAACTTCGCAAAAAAAAAAAAAAAATAATAATAATAATTGTACAAATATAAGCATTGAGAAGTAGTAGTAGTAGTAGCAGTAGTAGTAGTACTTTGCTTTTTAATAATTTTATTATCAAGGTAACAGGGCAGGAAACCATAGAATCTTCCTATTTTACTTTCGCTTTGCCAAACTTTTAATTAATTCCCGCTCAACATTACATTAAAAACCTTAGTTTTTTGAATTCATTGCGAAGAGTTGAGATTTGAACTTTCCTCAATAAACTTTAACTTCATATTAAAGAGATTAATAGTATCCAATCTTTTTATAAATTATTTGGTATCGTATCAAGAGTTTTACACCTTTTTTTCCATCATCCCGAACTGTTGCGAAGAACAAAATTAGTGCAGCGTTACAGCGACACCGACAAATTTCTGTTTTTAGTGAAACTTGGCAATCAAGAATATAAGTCAGCAAGTATGTACTGTATGTAACTATGGGTAATATCTGCTTAAACGGTTTACAAAGAAAAAAAAAAGATGTTTTTGACCAAATAAAGCCCATTTGATTTCAATACTTAAGCACTAAAAATACTGAAAAACGAAGGTAACCGTTTTAAGGTAATTTTTACAATTGTCGTAAAATTTTAGAATGCTTAAATGAATGTTTAGGACCATCTTAACCGACACGAGACTGAACACGAGTCGGGCACATTGTGTACCCCAATTTGGATAGCGTGTATAAATGAAATTTTGAGAAATCGTTTATATAGCAAAAGAAAATAAAAATTTCCTTCCGCCCGTAGCTTGAAAATTTACCAACTATCAAAAAAAAAAAAAAAAAATAATATGAATAATTTATAAATAAGTTAACAGTAATATCAATATATGGATTTTTAATATACAACATGCCACATAATTTTTATTGAAAACTTAAAATTTAAAAATATTTTACATAAAAAATTTCGTTGAATGATATTACACTAAAGTCGAAACAACTCCATTGCAAGATGAGCTAAGCACTTCCTCCGTCTTTAGTCTCAGATAAAGTTTACCAGTCTGACATACAGACTTTAATATTTTTACAGTTAGGTCATCACTCAAACACTTTTCTTGTGAGCCAGAAACAACGACTAGTACTAAACGACTCGTTTCAGAAAGCGCTGCCAGCGTGCCTTCTGTGTATAAATTTAAAAACTGCTCGGCAGCTTTTTGTATAATGTTTAATGCAGTGGTTTGATCATCTATCGAAACCTCAGTAGACGTGGTTTCTGTTACTCCAATTTCACTAGTTCCGTATACTGTTAATAACTGATCATCAACACACTTGTCTACATCACCATTCCTAAATGCTGAATTTGCACTGTCAGAACTTTCGTTAAGACCATCTGGTAATGATAACTCACGGTTATATGATAAATCAGTAACACTACCATCAGTGAGTATACTAGTGTTTAAAACACAAGAATTAGAAAGTTCTTCTATATCTTCATCCTCATCACAATCACTGATGACAGAAAGTTTTTTTTCGGCATTTAAATCAGTCTCTGTAAACAACAAGCTTACATCTACCCCGATATTTAAACTCTTTTCCCGAAGTGAATTCAGTACATCTACTATCCAACGACTTGAATGCCAAAGTGTGTCGACAGTCTGCTGTAATTCGTTTAATTTGGCTTCTTTATCTTGCAGCGGTTTTATCTCGTCCTCACAAATAGACTCACGCAGGTTCTGCTGAGAACAAAAGTTCTCTAATTCTAAAATACTAGATAATCGACAGTATGATGTCATTACTTTTGGTTGATACGTCATCATATTGGACATTTCGAACGATTGAACAGGCAATGAAGAATAGGCAGTTAATTTTGAAAAACTGTCAGTTTGATTAGGAGGCGTACAAAGCTTATGACAACTTGGACATATTATTATCATCATGACGTCACTGTTCAACTCGATCACTTCTTGATCGTATATTCGATGCTCAAGTAATGTCTAAAGAACAAATGATTATTTTATTGAATAAATCAAGGTTAACTTAAAAAAAGTGCTATGTTATAGCCAGAGTTGAAACAAAACTATATCTATTCAGGTATTAAATTAGTAAAGGTGCTACAACCACATGAATTCAAGTTCACAGCGATAATAGTATGTAAGTATAACATTAAACACTTTGAAATATACAAAATACCTCTTTTGGAATAGCGAGTTGGGCAAAGATTTTGTTGATAGCATGTTTTAACCTTCTTTGAAACAAATTTACGTTAGCCGACGTTTCATATGAAGAAGATGGCTGAAAATAGACACAACATAATGTAATTCATGCATTTTAATTGCAACTGTGTTTAATATGGCACAAAATTAATCAAACCTTATTAATTACAAGCCTTATTATTACAAACTTAATTAATTACAAGCCTTATTAATTTTTAATTTTTCTAACATTATTTTTTCCTGGAATATAACGCGAAAATAAAACTAAGTAATAATGATTTTATTCGCCAAAATTCAGCGTAATGTAAAGCAAGCAATATGAAAAATGGAGACTTTTTTTTTAAATTATAAAAGTAGAAAAAATTTATATTTATTATCGATTTAAAAAACATACCTTTAACCTTTTTTTTTCGTTCTATTTCCCAATAAATGTTTTATAGATGTAAATGTATTATAATTTCCAATAAATGTATTATAACAAATTTTTTGAATTCTCACAATCCAAAAAAATTTTGATATTTGCGAAATCAATCTTCAAGAAAAAAATGTGATTCAGTCGAGCGTAAAAATTGATCAATACTAAATTAAGTGACATTTGTTATCCACGAAAATTAATTAATCCACGTCAGGTAGTAGAGTTACTTGAAATTTTTTGTAAGTGGCATAAAAACTTACAAAAAGAGTATTTGTAAAGACGAGTAACATGTAACAGAACACTTACGTTTAAATTTTTCAACCATTGCCATTCTTCCTTCGTCACATTCGGAATGTCCTGTATCTTCACGTAAGGGATAATGTTTGTATGGCTATTAGGAACAATTATGGAAAGTGTGTCCACACTCGAACGTAATTTGATATAGCCAAGATATAACCCTCTAGAAAAAATATTCATAAACTTTCCAGGTTACACAGTCTACTTTCGAGGTCACATAGTCTACTATCTTTGGATAAACCTGTAATAAAAAGTGACCTATCCTTCTTACAATGCAAAGATTAATCGGTTTTCATTTTTTGATTTAATTAGGTTTCATGGATTCATTTAGCTAAATTACCAGGATATACGAAGTTTCTTTCTTACCGAATTATTTTTAGAACTTATACAGCTGCCAACCATAAATCATTCAAAGTTCTATCACCAAGAATAAAAGTTTATAAAAATTAAACGAATTGAATCACTAATCCAGCTGGGGGTGGACGGGATAAATAGCGATATATGAAAATATCGCTATTTCGCAAAATTAGCTGTTTGACCAACTATTCCAGTTTGTTTCCTTTCTCTTTATCAAGACCACGTGATTAAAAACGTCTTCAGATTATTTTGAAAAATTTTGGACGTTTGCCTACGTTTTTTCGTAGTCTAATGACATCTTATTTAAGGTAACTTATTTTTTAATTACAGGAATATTTACGAGCATTATCTCACTCGTGATCTGGCGTGTCAAAGTAGCCGTAATATCGCAGTAACCTTCTGGTACTATGCCACAAGTCACCCATTCCCGAAGGGATCATTCACCACACCGAAGTGCAGATCCTAGACGATGCACAACTACTTCTTCACTGCAGCAAGGGACGGACCCATGAGCAGACCCATGCGCAGACCCATGCTGGAATGACATATAGCGAAAGCATAATAGTAAAAATAGAGACTAAAATATCCTACCTTGGCAAATGTGAACGTGATCTTTTGTGACAAGCAACTTGTTCCTATAAATAAAGTATTAACTTCAGGTTCAGGCTTACCAAGGATCTATTTGTGCATATCAAACCATATTCCAGCAGCCCACCCTAACATTTAATTTCCGCTTGACTATTAAATATTTCCTCTTTCGGAACGCATACTTTTTCGAAGACAACTACCATGTAAAATTAATGATGAAAATCATTTTTATGATGGATTTGGATGATTCGTGCAATTCGTGCAAGAAGAAACTAACCGAACAGACATATCCTTTTAGGCTATGAACAAAAGAGAGGTTTTGTGCAGCAAAAAATAAAAAAAATAGCTGACCTGAACAGAGGGTATAAGTCTTTCTGGTGCGATAGTTTGTTCGTTGTTAGTTTTCTTTAGAAGCTTCTGTATATGCATCCACTTCATTGTGGTTGAGCGGTGGTTGCTTAAATGTTTTTTCTAGAATAAGAACAGAAAGTTAAGAAACATTTCACCAAACGAAAGTTCAATAAATGCCTCTTTTAAATATGAAGTCTAGAGACTGGTTAATAAAGTCGAGAAGCTGGTTAACAAAGTCTAGAGACAGGTTAACGAAGTCGAGGGGCTGGTTAAGAAAGTGCAGTGTCTTATGTATGTAACAGTCTTAAAAATCTTCAAAAACTAGTTTCAGAGATTTTTAAAATTGTAGATTTATGGCTAATTAATTAATTGAAAAAAATTTGTCTAAAAAATTAAATTTCTTTGTATTTTATTTATTTTTCGGCTTAATTTTGAAATAGCCCAACTAAAAGGTCAGAAGGAAAAAATTTGTAAATAATCCCAAAGGAAAGTTTAATCATTTAAAAAGAGCAAAGGGATGCATTAAAAAAATTTTTAAAGCTTTTTTCAAATTTTTCCTGTAATATACAATTAAATTTATTCATGGAATTAACGTCAAAACAAGCTTGGCTTATTATCAAATTTCAGCATTACTTTTAGATAAATGTTATTTTTCATAATTAAAGTGCCTACAAAAAATATAGCGCACCGTATTTCAAGAAAACTTCAAACTTTACCTTGACACAGTTGACTGACAACAATAACATACTTCCACGACTATCTTTGAATGGTTTATAATGGATCGGCCCAAGATCATGAACACCTGTTGCATTCTAAAACCAAACCAAAAATCCATAAATATACTGCTGTAGAATCAATTCAAGAATTCAAAGAAATACTTAGCATAGAGATCTTAAATAAATCAATATGCAAAACAATATTGATCATTGTGTAGTGTTGAAAATTATTGTGCACAGTGTTCAAAATGACTCCAACGCAAAGAATGAGAAAAAAAAATCATACCATTAGTGCCAGAGCAGATTGAAGCAATTTTCTTCGAATTTCAACAGATTGTGACGAAAGCGATTTTGTAGAAAAATATAACATGTGATGAATATCCTCCCATGTGCATGAGGTCTAAAAAATGAATAATACTATTAGCAGATCTAAAGGATAAAAGCAAAACAAACATAACCAATCGCTAAAAATCCATGAATGTAGACATGAAGAAAAACAGTGTTAGTCAAAAGGAATATTTAACGATAACTAAACGACTTTGAAACACTCTAAAAAATTAATCCACCAAGCTGTTTACCTAAATTTAACCAGCTAGGAAAGGTGCTCATCGGAACATTGTGCTCAAACAGGTGTTAAAATCGTAAATCAAACTTTTAAATTAAATTTAAACAGCTGGGAAAGCAACAAGTCAAGGATAAAAATTCACGCACTCACATAAAAATCATTTCTTTAAGAAGTTCTTGTTTAAAGACACTCATTCGTTTGTGAACACATTCTATTAATACAATCTTTTAACTAACTTGTCACAAAAATAAGATGTTACTGTGATCTGTGAATCTATTTTTTCTATTAAACAGCAACATATCTCAATCGAAATAGAGAAACCGAATCAAGAAAAGATTTAATCGGTTTTCTAATTCAGAACTATCAATTTTTAGAACAAACATAAAACCAGATCCTTTTGCTATCATTGCTAACCACCAATAGTAATACAAACCTGATGCACCTTAAATATATTAATCTAGACAACGTTTAGTAATCTGTTCTCTAAATTTTTATGGTAAAATCTAAAAAGATTAGGACTTTTATATTTAAGACTTTTATCAAGTTAGACATTTTGAATTATTATTAGAAAGCTGACTGAAAAATAGTTTTCTACAAAAAATAGATTGGAATATAAAACCTTACAGTTGAATATTATTAATAGTGGTCAAGCACTATCCCACGCATTAAAAGGGATAGTAACAACAGGATGTCCCAATCAGAAATGGTTACAGGACAAGATTTGACTGATAAAAATATTTTTTATAATGCTGCTTAAATCTTAACACCAATTATATAAAGCTTATTCAACATCTTCAAAACAAGCCCTTTTAGATTAAATTATCTATTGCATTGACTTCTTTTCATCATTAAATACCACAAAAAAACTATTTCAAATAGAAAAAAACATGTTTTAGAACTAAAAAAGGCCTCAACGCTAGAACTTTGAAATTTTTATTTAGGAAAAATAGCTCCTTATCCCTCAATTTCAAGTTTTTCTATTAAACTCTAATTCAACTTTTATTTTGATTATGCTTGATGACCAAATAAGAATAAGTTTTTAAAATCAAAATTTTGAACGGCCTAAAATGAACAAAAATTTCCTCTTTTTAGCTAGGAATGGAAACAACCTTAGCTAGGGATGAAGACCACATCAGCACAGGATGGAGACCACTTCAGATCGGGATGGACTTTAGCTAGGAATAGAGGGAAATTGTTTTCAGGAACACTGGGCAAGGCCAAAATTAACTTTCTTTTCTGGGTAATTGCTGTGAAATATTCTAACAAAGTGTAAAAACATTCAAACACAATATTAAAAAACGTTACTCAGTCGATCTAAAACATCGATTAATTTTAACTTTTACATTTGCGATGGAGCCTCTTGCTTAAGACTTTTATCAATTAATAACCATAACTTTCAATTTTATAATACTTTTAATGGAACCCAGGCCTTAAATTTTAAAGCCTGAAATTATTATTGGCAACATTTGAAAAAAAAATGTGTTAATTTTTTTTCTCTTTGGTTTCAAGCAAAACACATTAAACACACAAGTTTTACATAGGTTTTGAACTTGAATTAAAATTTACCAAAAATATCGGCTTCTAAGTTGTCTATAAGTTGTCTCTACATTATAAAAAATCTGATTGGAGGGTTATTTTACCTTCCCATTCCGAATAGGAAAGTTGAATTAAAACTAAATTTGATGGTCAGAGAAAAAGTCTCAATAAAATTTTGTAACAACAAAATTTAAACGGAATTGGAATATATAATAAGAAAAGTTAACCAGATCAAAGTTGACAAATTTCAAGGGCTGTGTAGCGAGTCAAATAAAATGCTTGATGAGTTATAACCACCAATGTATCACCAATGAACCACCAAAAATAATATTTTCTAACATAAAAATATTGCAAAATCGCAATATAAATTCTTGAGCAAAATTCAAAAGAATGTTCATGAGGAAAAACTTTTGTTCTGTTTGAATGAGTACAATAACCTACCTGCTTGGCAACATTGTGCACTGCTTGGTACCACTGCGCAATGTGCTAATAAGTAACAAAAAGTTGAATGCATTTTAAAGAAACTTTAAAGACCTCACCTTAGAGAACCAATAGAATTCTTGTATAAATGATTTTGAATAATTATCATCACACTCCACCACTGGTAGGTTCTCATCCATGGTGACTAAAACTTTTGTAAGATCTTCAGTGTATAATAGTGATGCTAGGTAGATACCACGACTAAAATAAATACCGTTTAAATTTAAAGAATTTGCTTCTGATTCTCCTGCTCCCAAAGTAAATTCATATTATCTGCTAAGAAAACAATAAATATCAACAATATTTCATACTCTCTAACACAACGCCAAATTTCAGAAAAAATATGCTTAGAGAATATGTTAAGAGCTAACAGACAAAAAGGATGATTTTTTTTTATCTCTCTAGATTTACTTTTGGCATGAAACGTTTCAAAAACCAAATATCTTACCCTTTGATTTTCTTGAGTAGTTTTGGAGCCGAACTGAAGATTAAATTTGTGTATTTGTGAAAACTTTTCATCACAGGGTTTTTTTTATTTGGAGATTTATTTGAGGTTGGTGATGAATTTGTTTGAGGAGGACTTTTACATTCTTCGTCTGATGATGCTAAAAACAAAAACACATCAGTTTAGTATAATTAAACCATGAAATTAACTTAACGTGCGTCCTTCCGCCATTCCACAATTAACCGGTGTCCTTCCGCCATTCCACAATTAAATAATTTAATAATCTTAATAGAAATTCCGAAAAATTTAATTTTCACAATGAATTTCACAAAGAGATAAAAAAAGGTTATAGAACCAGCTTGATGATGGGTAAGTCAAATTCATGAAATATATCCAGCTAAACATGATTCTTACAAAAGTAAGCCTTTTTATTCATTTTTTTAAATTTTTATTTCTCTAAACACTGAAGTTTCTTCCTGTATACTTTTTGAAGATTAAAACCAAAAAAATTGGTTACACACAACTAGCATCCATCAGATTTGCTTAATAAAAGAAAATATAAAAGTGATGTATTGAGTAAAAAGCTGATGACAAACATAACAATAAAAGACATATAACTTTATCATATAAAAAAAAAAGTTTCTCACCAAAAAACATGCATAGACAAAACTCTTTAAAAAGTCTTGCATCAATAATTAATTCAAGAATTGGGTTGGCATGAAACATTACGTAGTAATTTTTTGGTTGGTGGGTATTCCATTTGTTGCTATCAACCATTAACCTATTACTTTAAGATATTTGTTACTATCAACCATTAACCTATTACATTAAGATATTTGTTACTATCAACCATTAACCTATCACATTAAGATATTATATAAATTTTATATTGCCTACCAAAAATATGAAACTTACATTCTGATAATTTTGTGCATTGTTTCTGTAAAGAATATAACTGTTCAAGGAGATTGGAGAATTGATCGCTAGCGCCCAGGTATCGAGGAGTACTGTTGTTGAAATCGTGCCAAGCTTTAAAAAAAAAAACCGATAACTGATAAACCTGATAAATATTTTGTTTTTCTCCTACTTGAACATTGTATACAATATTAAAAATTCTTAACTATTTACCTCCATAGAATTATTATTAGCTCAATAGATTTATTAAAAAGGTTTTAAAGGTTGCTGATATCTGTAGAAAAAATGAAATTCCATGAAGCTTACATGAAGGGATAACAGCTCGAGGACATGGAAAACCACATGGTGAATATCCCTTGATATTTCCAGCACATACTCTTACATACCAACAACAATTCTACAAAAACAAATAACAAAAACAATAAACATGCAAAAAATTTGCTTATATCTTTGATTAATTCCAGAAAAATTACATATCTTGCATTTTAAACTTTTAAACCATGCAAATTTCTAACTACAAAATTTCATATTTAACAGGGAGTATTACAGATATAGCATGATATGGATTTTTATATATATCAATGTCAATATTAAAACGAATTGTGTCCCTGATTCGAGAGGAGTACTGGTTCAGATTATGCGGGTAGGAAGGATAGGTAGAAATTGACAAGATAATTACGTGATGAAGAACAAAAGAGGTAGATATGGTTATGGGAGAGTCAGATTTTTATATGAAATTATTTATTATATATAGGTTAAGACAGAATTAAATTCTAACCTTTTTGAGTCCTTTTATTACATATTTTAGTTTCCGATGATCTGTTAACATGGTTTCACCTTCGATAGTTGAAAAGTCTTCTGCCTGACTCCACTCAACTATAATGATAACAATAATAGAGTCGTTGCAAAACACGCTTCATACAACTGAACTTATTAATTATGACATGATGAACAATCAGGGCAAAATCTAGATAGCTGGTGCTTATAGTTTTGGATAAATATTAGAACAATATTTTACGATATATCATGCATTGCATTTTCAACATTTATGTCTGATATCATTATTGTGTCACTAACAAATGGAATAAAAGCTAACAAGTAACAATCTAACTTGTTTGATAATCATGCATCTAAATTTTAAAGAACATTAAATCTGGTTAAGGTTAACATTTTCGTTTACAAGGAGCATCCATTTCCAAAAAGATAATAACATGGTGTATACCTTTATAGCGGGTAATAATATCTTTTGTTTCAACAGGTAGTGTTATGATCACGACAACTGAGTCATTAGATAATGGAGCCACACTTATGTTTGGTGAATCAGAAGGCTTATCTAGATAGGATAAACTTTTAAAATTATTATCCAAATTGATAAAATTATTATGCTTAGATAAAACAGTAAACCTCTAATGAAGAATGTAAGAAAGAAAAAAACAATTAATTAGGTCTCTGGTTACTTTTCCCATCAAATTTAATATTTTTTTAATGTATGAAACACACTGCAACAGACACAAAAGTGCATGGAAATTCTTTTCCAGGTTTATGTCCAAGAAACTAATTCATAAAGTGATTCTTCAGCCACTGAACATTGTGACATAATTCACTGATATTGTATAAATTATCTTAGGGTTTATAAAGTTACTTCATCAAAATATTAAGAATATCAAAAATAGAAGGAGAAAAAAAACATTCACAAAATAAATTTAAAAATTAAAAAATATTCATGAAATAAATTAAGAATAGAAAAAAGAAAAAAACATGCCAAAGGAAACAAACCTGTACTTAGAAATCCATTTTTCATTACCCTCATCATGTATAGTTTCCATTCCCATTCTCGTAATTGTCTCTCATTATCCTAAATCGCAACAGCAATTGAAATTATAAATGAAACACGAGAGTTTATTATAGTCTTGCAGTAAGCTCAAAAATTTAAAAGTAGTGGTTTAACTCATGAGAGTTATGCAGACTGCAGAATTGCAAAGTAGGAAAAAAAAAATATACTTGGATGCATTTTTTGAACAACAACTGGATTTTGGAAAGAGTGGATGAGACATGGTATGTAGTTGACATGATTAGGTTTATTCATGGAGCGAAATATCTCAGATAAAATTCAACCACTCTTATCTTTCTCACATAACCTAAAATAACTTGAAACTTTGTAAAAATTTTAAATGGATTCGAAGGTGCTCTAACATGTTGTTTTTATATTGAAGATATCATTAAAAGGATATATGGAACATTGTAATTCCAAATATTTTTGTGACGTACATTTCACTGTTACTTAAGGACATGACATTTATTGGATCTTTCTACAGTGAAATTGCTGCAAATCTGTTTTGAGAAAATTTTAAATTAATTCTCAACCTTTCACTGTGTCACTGTAGGTTGTTCTAATAATTCTCAGACAACATCTTTTTATAGTTCGTATCACATTTGGATAAAACAATTGTTGCATCATGGGAATGGGCGACGAGCAAGGAAAATCCTCCTAAAACAACTTTTCTTTGCTCTTTACACAAGTAAACGTTAGAAGCGTAAATGTAAATTAAAATTTTTGGGTGGATTTTTAAATGATTGAAACATACCTGGGCACTTTGGAATCCCTTTAAGGTCGTTTAAATATAGTTTAAAAAGGTCAAAGTTTTTTTCCTGTATATAAATGAACGAGAACAGTCTTAATACATTCGGTCAGTTTCAAAAATGCTCATAGTAATGTGCTAAAATATATCCCTGAATCTACATTAGGCTGTTGCTAGTATGCTGAAGGGAAGTGCACCAAAGTTTTCAAATATCCCTTTCTACAGCAGTAACTTTCCTGAAACTGAACCTATAAAAAACTATGCTAGCTGTGCTATACAAACTGAGCAACCATACAATATTTTTAGCTCTAAAATATCTGTTTCTATGCAGACAATTCAAAATACATCTTTTTATAAAAATACTGCATGTACACCTACTCTCCTTCCCCAGAAGCAAAATAAGCATCAGCTTGCATTTCAATTCAGAACAAAATCATTAACCAAACGTACTCAGGTCCCAATTGTAAGGAAGAAAATTAGGAAAAATTCACGGACTTATCTTTTTCGTCATAAATTTATTAAAAGGAAATATAATATTGTTGAATATTTTGTAGCAGTACTAGTGTAATTAGGAATTGTGATGAGTAGTAGCAGTAATGGTGGAAGTAGTATCAGTGATATCTGTCATGGTGATTAGGTCCATAGAGAGAGTAGTACATTGATATTGTGGGGCGTTGGTGTCAAAGCAATATTTAAGCCTCTAACATTAATCAAAACAACTTCAAAAGTTTATGTTCCATCCGTTGCAGAAGAAGAATCTGATTTTAGAAGTGAAAATGATGTAAATAATGCAGATAGAGTATCTAATAATTGAGCTCTTTTTTGTCTACGAAAATAATTTACTAGAACTTTTAGCTTTTTGTCCAATGTGTGGCATCCCATGGATCAATCAACAATTTACAAAGTGAAAAATACTGGCTAAATTTTTCTGTGAGAGGTTTGGGGCCAAAAACAAAACTACTGATTTTGATAATTTCCTCGCTTATATTAGAAATTGACTTTCATAAGAATAATTTGTGTCAAAATTTAACTCAGTTTTTTGGTGGATTTTTAAATAACTGTAACATACCCGAGCACTTTGAGAACTTCAAGGTCCGTTTGAATGCCAGGCTCAGACACAAAAAGTGAATAAGTTGAAAAAAAAAGCATAATTTAGATACTATTTCCTAAAAAAAAAATCTGAAGATCAAAAACTGTGTAATATAATGCTTAGTGGTTAAAAATTTGGAAAGATATTTAGAAAAAACTTAAATGAAAAAAAAAAGAATAGCAGTTTTGAAAATGAAAATGCTTTTAAGTCTTCATTCAAGAAAAGATAAAAAGTTGTGCAGTAATAAAAATGAATGGAATAAAATGAATGGATCTAAATTTATTACAAAAAGCTTATGACAGGAAATCACACAACAATCACACAACAAGTCTTTTAAATAGCATAGTGAGTAAAGCCTGTTGAATAAGATTGCTTGCTGTTCACAATTTATGGCTACAAATTCCTTAAAATTTACTTGAAAATCATTTAAGAAGTAAGCTCAGATGTAATTTAGAATAATAAATTACAGCACGTTTTAGCATAAAATAAATATCCCTTTTTAGCCTTACTATGACACTTGAAAGCTACCACTTCCACAGGTTTTACAAATAAAAGTACTACTACAAACAATTTCTTAAAAACTCATGCTTTTAAATATTATTACACTAGGAATTCTATGCTTTCATTTAAAAATACCAAGCATTGTGAGAAAAAACACCAGCATTAGAAGAAAGTTACATATTGCTAATTTCAAACAACAACATACTCTCAAAACAGTCAACATACAAAGTGTAACAATCTTACAACTACTATAAACATGTTGAAAAACTAACTTTTACATCTCCGATGCTGTTGACGATGGTCGAGGTGGACTCGTTAACGTTTTCTTCAGCATTTTTAATGAGACGCCTCAAATGCTCGATTCGTTTTTCAGGATCGTATACTACAAAGAACAAAAAATGTTTTAAAAGACCATAACAGTACAGTACTTGGAAAATTTTCTTAGAAAGAGCTATTAGGAATTATTATATAACCATAACAATTAGCATTTATAAGGTTTATATTAAATAACCTTACTGTACTCTAACTATGAAGAAGAAACAACGGAGAAGAAATACGGCTAGGGAAGGAAATAAAAAGTAAAATTTAAAGATAATTCCTTGGTTTTGTTTACTTAGTTGATAGACAACTTTTTATGAATATATTTGTACAAGGTGGGTTTCAGCATGGTGATCTTCAGCCAAAGCACTATTTATAGCAGTAATGCATAAACTAACACATTGACACTATATATAAAAATATAAAAAAAAATTTTGTAATTTTTCACGGGGGAATATCCAAAAACTATATGAACTTTTTTTCACCGGGACCAGCTGTGGCTGTTGGCTTCTATTGGTGAAATAGAAATCTATTTAAAATGTCAAAATGTCATAGTTGAAAATTGTTTTTATTGCTTAAAGGGGAATATCCATTTTTTTTTTTTTGACGATGACGACGATCGGTTATGAAGGTTGCCCTCATGAGGACGTTTATTTTAAAATGTAGATGAAAAACGTATATTTTATGGGGGAATTTTTCAATTTAGGTTTTTTTTTGTACAATCTATTCTTCCAATAAGTCAAAACCAAATAGAAACAAAATTAATTTCAATACTGCCGACGGAGAAATTATTTCTATTTACAGCTTTATTGTGTATTAAACACTGTTAGCGTAACAAAATGTGTTGTCTGTTGTACTCTGTTGCAATTTTCTTTTATCAAAAATCACCATATACCATGGTTAACTTTGACTTTGTAAACCTTTATATATTGATATAAAATTGACAAAAAGGAAGTAGACAAAAATAAAAGCAAAAATCAATATATGAAAATTAATACTCTAAATCATATAACATGTTTAATTTAATAACCGGTGTTCAATAAATTTAAGTGGTGGAACCAATCAGCTTAGAGCAAATAAAGCAAAACCTGATACCAGGAACTCAGAAAGATCTACTGTAACTTACTAAAAACAATTTAATTACTAAAGTAATCTTATTGGACCACACTTCCTACGAAGCCAACAACACGCTAAGAAAATTTCAAGGATTAAGATTAAAAGTTCACTAAATGGAAAACTATAAACCAAGTACGTTATCTCCTCATTATGTCAACACAGTAATGAATATTCGCAGAAGATAGTTAAGCTAAATGCAAAGAAATAACCTGTGTTATATAAAAATATGCCATAGTTTTAAAGTATTAAATAAATGTATAGAAATATTGACAAGGTTGATATAATAACCAGAAAATGGGCTAAAAAATTCACAAAAAAAAAAAGCTAACATGA
>JAUZNK010058014.1:0-15184 GCA_035046665.1 Euphysa ruthae
ATATACATATATAAAGGTTGACTGTTTCACAACATTCATATATTAGCAGGATTGATCCATATCATAACAAGGCAAAAATAACTTTTATTAGAATGTAAATCATGCACCTTTCATTCCTTCAAAATGCTTATCTCATAAATCAATGTGAAGCTTACCTGATTAAACCAAGTTAAGCCCCCTGAGCTGATGATAGAATACTTGTTTACTTGTTGCCATTATCAACAAAATTAAACTGAACAAGTATGAAGAAAATGTTTCTGACCCGCATTAACATTTTTATATAAAAAAAAGTTTTTGCATTACCTCTTGAACAACTGGATCTTCAGAATCTTCCATCGTCATGATAAACTTTTTATACTCAAGAAATTATCTGGTATAAAGATAGCTAGTATTAATTATTAGGCTAGTATAAGTATTACTACGTTAAGATATATAGTATATAAAGTAGGGTATAGTGGGCACAATGAGTCAAAATACCTACTTTTATTTTTCATTTGTAGTTTCATATTTTGTTACTGGGAGCACAAAAGACTGAAAATTCTAGCTTAGATGTGCAAACTTGCTGTATTCCATATCATGAGTTTGTTTAGATGGTTTTTGTTTACACATTTTTGCTTCATTTATTTTGGGAAATAACGAGTCAGGTGGTACCACAAGTTAATATTTAACACCAAACAAGACAAATTTTTGGCTCGAAAAGAAACAAAATATATGTTATCATGTTATTATAAAATTAAGTTCTTACTACTCAAAAATATCAGTTATTAAGTAAGTAGGTAAGTATTTATTCTGCCACAAACAAATGTAGATTAGCTATGAAAATTACAAGACAACAGAAAACAAAAAAAAAACATGATAAACATTAAGATAAAAACAAATGGTGGCAAGAATAGGCATAAAAATTGTCTGTCACAACAATATTTCCATTGTGGTCCCATTATATATCACACACAAAAACAAATTCAGCCAAAGCATCATAAAAAAAAAAAGAAAATACATGTAGATATTTAAAAAGTGTTTTTTTACAGAATTATAATCTATATTTATTAGGTCTGCTTACTATATCCAGAGGTAAAAAATGTCTTCTTGACACAAATACTAAAATATGCCTTCTTCTTATGCCTTCTACAATCGTTATTGTAACAATATAAATGTAAATATAACACATTTTATTACACAAACAATTTATAACACACATTTAAAAATGGTAATATGTCATTTGAAAAATATTAACAAATATATATCTTAAAAACTGCATTTGTCACAAATAAAGTCATCAGAAAGATCAGTTCCTACAGGTATGCATTTTGGATAGCAGTACCCATCATAAATATCACACTACGCCAACTGTTAATTCTTTTTTCCTTGGTAATTACGCCAAAGATATAATGCACAAGGTATTATTATCTTCATCATCTGACTGTGATACTTCCTCATCTGATGGTATTCTGTTTTCTTTATCAAATGTGAGCTTCGCCTTAACTGATTTTTGCTTCCTTTTGGCACCTCTTTCAATTTGTTCTTCTCTGAGACGTTCATCCACTTTATTGGTTGTTAAAACTTCACCATGAGAGTTTTTTACAATTTTTTGAGTTCTCCAAAACAGCCTGTGTTTCAGTTGATAGAATTGGTTTTATGGCATTTATGATGGCTTCTCTAAGAAGTCTTCTTGGACTTCCAATATCATCAAATCATCAGGATTTAAACATTTTTCCATGCTGACAGCATCTGAATTAAAAGATTAGATACCAGATCCTCTAAACCCTGCAATTAAGTTATCACGTGAAGTTGATTCCCACAAATTTTTGAAAAGTGTTGGGAATTATCGTTTGTCAAGAGTTCATTCATTCTACTCTCTTGGTAGAAATGGAGTAGAAACTTTCTCCAATGAGATTTTAAACCTTGAAATACCCCTACATCCAATTGTTGGAGAGCATGGCTGGTATGAAGTGGAAGGCAAATTAAAATAAACTATTATCCATTGCTTATTTGATAGCTTTATAAGTTCAATGAGATCCATATCCATCAAAATATAAAATAACAGGTTTCTGAATGTCCTCCACATGTTGTACAAACGTATATATTTTCAAGTAACTTTTCAAATATATATATAATCTGACATCCATTCACAATCTGATACAGCAAAACATGTACTTGGAGGACTGTTAAGTATATCCAATTCTCATTTAGGTGTTGAGCTTAGTGAACTATTAAGGGTGGTAGGAAATCTCCATTTTTATTTCCTGCAACTAGCACAGTGTACATGACTTTCCCAGCTCCTTGAGTGACAAGATAAGAATCCTTTGCAGATTTTAAAGAACATCTCTTTCTGGTTTGGATTAGTGTTAAAACCACTTTTATCACAGTAAAATATATGTGTATGGCTGAAACACTTTCAAAAAGCCATTCTCCTCATAAACGCTTTGAATCATTTAAAAAAATTTGATTCCCATCTTTGAGGTTTTCTGCACACGGTCTTGACAAAACTTCTGGTTTCCTAACATTAAGTTCTGCTGACCACCGCATTTTAAAATTATTTATCCAATCATTTCCAGAAAGATTCTCTGTAACTGCTATTTCCTTTTGTAATGAATTAATGTAACTTTGTACTATAATTTGAACATCATCACGGCTGCATGGTCAACCCAACCTTGATGAAACAGTAAGTGTCTCAACAATATCTTGCGCTTCTATTTAAGTCAGTAAAATTTTTGGAACAAACCACTACCTAATCGCTGCGGTTGTCATTTACACTATCTTCTCAGAGTTTCATAAGAAATGCCCTTTTCTTTAGCAGCTTTTCTGATTGAACTGGTTAGCAGTTTTGAACAATAACTAAAAAGAGAATGGCAAAGTTTTTTATGTTGTGCCCCATATTCATTATAGTAAACAACACCTTAAACATGCCTGTAAACCAGGAAAATACCAAATTTTTGTTATTATTTTTCGAATTCAGGTTTTTCTTCACTTTTTTTTTATGTAGTCCATGTGGGTTATATATTTAAGATGTATATTTAAGATGAACGTTTACATTTTTTACAGTGACAACTAACTAAATGTAATGTTTTATCCGATGCTGTTTTTCGCAGCATTCAAACGAAGGTTAAGTTTCCATCAACTATTTTCCAGCCATGGCCCTCTAGTGAAAAATCTGTATTAGCCTCTTGACTATGGCCGTTGCATAAAATGTTCTTTTAAGATGGCAAAGTAAAGCATCCCTTGTTGGTGGTAGTTGCTGCGGTTCCGGTGTTTTATTTTTTAAACACAACTTTTGATAGCTTGCGTCACTCGTGTTGTCACATTTCAGCCCATACAGGCGACATACAAACTTTTCTATTGTTGGAAAAAGGAAGCTTCCAATATAATTGAGTTACCTAGACTTCTAAAGACATCCCTAAACTCATCAGACTGATTAAGAAGTTTAGAATCTTTTGGTTTGTGTAATTGTTGTCTGTAAATGCTTGATGGGCCGTTAACACAGTTACAGTCAGAGTAACAGTCTCGACCAAGTTGTGTGGTAATATTGTGTATGTCTAACACTCGTATTTTATTTCCAACGCCAATTTGAACATGCATATAAACATCGATTTTATTGTCCAAGTAAAGTACAAAGATCGGAATGTCACTATCAACAGTGTAAATGCAAACATCGGAAATAGCGTTCAAGCTTGCGTGTACAAAGACTTTAGTATCAGTTTCCTCTTGGTCATTCGCTAAATCATTATTCTCAGAACAACATGTAGCTTCACCGACAGAGTAAATTGTAAAGAACTACGATTAGATGTTGATGTGTATTTTTTTCCCCTGCTATCAAATTAGCAAACCGTATTTTATGTCATCAATCTTTTAGCAAAATATTGATCAGTTCTACCCCATTTTCTCTCTCTCGAAGAAATTTTGCCCATTGCTTTGGTTGTTTTTGCTCGCGTTTTTGAATATTCATCTTAAACCAGCTACCTGTACCACGCCTGCATCCTCCAAAGGTTTTATTTACGGTTTTTAAAAGCCCACCATCTGGTTGTGCTAGAACCCATGGTACTGGACTTAATGAGTGGGAAAGAATTATTTTTTTCTGCTGCAATCATATATGATTTTTGTTTTTTTTTGTATTGCACACTTTTTTAACAAGCAAACTCTTGAAAGTTTTTAATAATTGCTTTTATAATGGGCATAAAGTGAAGTAGTATTCTTTATCGTCCAAGCTTGTTTGTAAACTAATTTAACTATATCCTCTTGATAAAATACAGGTAAGAAATTTTCTTTACTCATCTAGAAATTATAACAATAATGAATATTTTTTGATCCGACCTCATTCAGACATCATCAGACGTCATTAAACGCAGTGTTGTTTGATTATTTTAACCAATTCTGAAAATTTTCAATGCGGCAACGTGAAAATGCGTTATGTCAGTACTTTAATATACGAGTATCTTTATTACAATGTTTCCCAGCAAGCATTTGTCCAACTAATCTTTCACTTAAAACATATACCAGTGGTTAGAAAGATTTTATTAGAAACTCCCTGTTGTATAAAATTTAGCGTTTCTCCCAGTGTCAAGAAAAAGCAAATTTAAATGGTATATTTACTCTTACCATGAAGCGGGCAAGAAAAATAAAGTGAGCTATTTATCTTGTCGGTAGCAAAGAAACGGCAAGCAAAAAATAAAAAACTCAAGTGTAAGGAACAAACGAACCTAGAAAATGCTGTTACATCTAATAACTGAGGGACGGATACCTGATCTTTTTTTTAGAGGAAAAATATTATTGTAAGCAGCAGTTATTCCAAACAAAGATCAGATATAACTACAAAAAATTCGAATTTGGATTTAGTAAGTGAGCTTAAATATTGTTACCATCTGTTTAGAATCTGTTTTCCTTTTCATACGTAAAAAAAAACAAGACATGTTTAGACGTGCGGTGCTTTCCATTGGTTACGTTGTGTATAATATCTACCGTAAGAGATTGTATAACGCTGTTCTTTCGTTTAAATTTTCTGCGCTCAGTACTTGTAATTATTGAAGTTAGAAACTGTGCTAGAAGCGGTGGGTATATAGTTTTGTTTTTCTGGATTCATCTGGCGGCCATTCAGGGTAGGCATTACCTCGGCTTCTTGTTTTAATTAATTAGCAATATTTTAAATATTTTCCTCAACAGTTGGTAATATTATTTCCTTCGACAGCACGTAGGTTCTTTGAAAGTGTTTCTATTATTTGACCCTTAAGTATGTTGCTGCTTTAAATAATGGAACCCATGAGGTTATTTTATTACCAAAAAAAAAAACGTAAAACTAAATGTAACAACGTTGTCCTATCAGGTGCTGCTTCTTTATCAAAAAATTTTTCATTTGATAAATTTTTTAGCTGATCTTGTGGACATTACTTTACCATTATCGACTACAGACTTTTCTACAGTATCAAATATTTCCTTTAAAGCATCATTATCGATTTTGACGCTTCCTCCAGTTGATCTGTTAGGTCTCGTGTATTCTCAATGACAAGTTCTGGGATAATATAGCTCATAAACAACAATAGCTTGCCAGACTAAGCTTGAGACGTTAGCTATAGCAAACGTGGATTGTCATCTTTGAATAACGCATTTTTTTAAGGTGAGTGCTGTGTTTTTGGTTGTACATTTAACCAGTTTTTCGCATCCACTTTTTTCACTTTTGAGAAATAACAAATGCAGCATTCAACGTCATGACTTTACCTGAAATTAAGGGTTTTTTTTTTTACTTTGCGGATATTTTTGTTTTTACACGATCTATTAAACTAGATAGTATATTTTATTGAAAGTTTTTTTTAGATGTTTCTCACAATTCTACTGTTGTGCATTATTCTATGTTTATAACTCTGTTGTTTTGAATAATTGTTAATGTTATTGTGTATCTAAATTTCTACCTGTTTAAATTCCAACCTATACTTGATGTAATTACCTTAAAAGCCCTAAAGTTATCAACCTGTTTATCGCCCACCCCCTACTATTCTGATGAAATAATTTTATTGATTAAAAGTTTTTAAACTGGTAAAGCTTCCAGCCCTAACCATATTCCTTTAATAATTCTGAAAACGTTTACTGAAGAACTTTCTGTAATTTTCTCACATTATTATTTTTATATGGTGTCTTCCCAGATATCTTGAAATTTTTGTCCGTAAATCTCTTTTTTAAAAAAGATTCTAAATTAAATTTTTTAAATTATCGACCAATCTCTTTGCTGTATAATATAAGTAGGTGACTTGAAAAACTCATGTACTCTCGACTTTACAGTTTTTTAACAATGCATAGTTGCCTTAATGAAATGCAGTTTGGTTTTCGAGCTAAGTACTCAACAAACCATGCTCTAGTAAGTAAAACAGAACAAATTCGCAAGGCTCTCTTTAGTTGGCATTTTGTTTGTGGAGTGTTTATTCATCTAAAAAGAGCTTTTGACACAGTGGGCCATAACCTTTTGGTTACGAAACTCAGTCACTATGGTTATCGTGTGTTGCTAGTGATTGGTTTAAATCATTTCTTTCCAACCGTAAGAAGTTTGTTACTGGTTTCGAGTCTTCTTTTCTACTATTAGCTGTGGTGTTTCTCAAATTTCTGTTCTAGGTCCTCTGCTATTTTTAGTTGACACAAACGATCTTGTTTTTTCAATAAAAAACTTTACTGATGATATTAATATTCTATGCATTAATAAATAATTAAATAGATTAAAAACTATTTCTTTAAAACAGCCAGTACCTCCTATTTTCAAATCAGGTGTTATTTCTTTGCGATGAAACTATAGACATATATTAGTTCCACCAGTTTTTTCCAAAATTCTTGAAAAAGTTATGTTCAATAAGATTTTCTCCTCCAATTTGTTTTCCAGAAAAATACTTCAACTGAAAGTATAACTTACTAAAAAGATAACTAACCCTTTTGCAAAAAAAAGAGATTGCAATGTGTTTTCATCGAAAACCTTCGATACTGTAAATCATACTATTCTAGTTAAAAAGTTTGACATTTATGACATCCAATTGCAGACACAAATTTTTTTCTTTCAAGAATTAAGGGTAAATTGATAGAATTTTCTACCTGGTTAAAAGCAAACAAATTATCCTTAAATATAAAAAAATAGTTTACTCATTTTCATCAAGAAAGTAAGAAATTACTCATTCCAAAAGTTTTACCATTATTGCAAATCGATAATATACCCATTAAGCGGAGTTGGCACAGTGGTAGGACGTTTGACTACGGAGCCAAGGGTTACGAGTTTGACTCCCTCCTCTGACGGAAATTTATTTCCACGTTTATCTCTGAGTTTCTGAGCAAAACTCATTGCGTAATGCAACGCTAGCTCAAATTGGTGGGTTGTTTGGTTGAACGAATTTCGTAGGCGCAAATGGGCGCTCAAAGTAATCCAAGACCCACCACGTGGGCCCATCTGGAAATATTGTCCTGGCAATTTGTTGGTTCCCCACGTTAAACATAGCATTCTCACTCTCTTTCTCTCACTCTCAGAAGGGATTATGCAACAAAGTTTCTTGGCATCTATCTTAATAGATGAAATTCTTTTTTGGAAAAGGCAAATTGCTGAAGTATTCTCTAAAATTTCAGAGAGGATCGGTATGCTTTATAAAGCAAGTCCAAGGTTAAAAAAATCCTAACTCAAACAACTCTCTTCTGCCTTTGTTCATAGTTATATCAGTTATGGAAACAAAGCTTGGGCTAACAGACGTAAATCAAAATTGGAAACTCTTTATCGTAGTCAGAAACACGCGGTTTGTTTAATTAATTTTTTAACATATCACCAAAGGTTTTTCGTAAAATATTTACATTAAAACAACTAAATAAATATACTCTTAGACGCCACTTCTTAGTAGAACCACAAGTCAGGACAAAGTTTTTAGGATTTTGTATACCACCCCGTGGCCCTCATTTGTTATGAGTTGAAAACGTTCTGAAATTGAAAATCTCTCTCTTTTAAAAATTTTTGTTGTGTATCAAAATAATATCATAATTTCAAACACAGTAATAGGCCGACAGCCGGTTATCGATGATAAGACCTAGCAATGGTTTTCTACGAGTATACCGTGTCTTAATTGAAATTTAAATTATTTATGAATAGTTTTAAAGGACCTCTGATATTTTATTCATTATTTCTAATTTACTAATGGCACTTTATAAACGTTTTTTTTTGTGTATTATAAATTTTTTTTTTGATGTAGAAAATATATCACTTTTATTGCTACTAGTTTTGGCGTATGTCTTTTAGAAATAGCCTGTACAAAACCATGCTGCCACCAACTCTCATCCACTCCCACCCACTCAAACGCATTCTCATCTACTCCTACACATGGGGGTGGGGGAATAGGGGCCTTTATACTTATGAGTGGGAGGACTAACGGCCCTCATAGTGCCCAGGGGTACTAGTGCGGTTTTACACCCGAAGTAGGAGACTTTATGGACCTCGTGGCGCCTTCCTCACGTACATGTATATTTGAGCAAATACTAATGTAGGCCAGGACTGTTTCATGTGCATAAACAGTTGGGCAAAAGTAAATCTACCTGATGATGACTTCGCCTAGATATATAATTTGTAATTAAAAATTTACAGCCCTCACTATACGCAGCTCCAAAATTATTTTCATTTAAAAAAAAATATTTTGAATATTAACAGTGTTAAATGCTAGCATGTACTAATGTGGCCGGTGGCCTAAGGCGTTGATTTCAGATGCCATTCACTTCGGTGATATGAGTTCGAATCTCCTTACAATCAAAAATTTTATTATTAATATTATATTATTATTATTAAAATAAATAAAATATAAAGTAAAAAAGATTATACACCTATAAATTACAAGCTAAAAAAATTTGATGCATAGTAAGGGTTCGAAAAAAACAATTTTGCGCACCGTAAAAATTCACCGCATCTGATATAAAGATATGAATACGATTACAATAATATATCGGGCAAACGGGCTGTATAGTTTTAGTTATAATCTTGCCATTATCAAAGCTTTTTTAATTATTTTGAATTACAATTACATATAATAGTTGATGAACCGTAGGCTTTAAATAAAAAAATTAAAAAAAAAAACACAAGCGCTTTTAATCGAAAATCGATTTTGTGCGCTGTTAGAATTCATCTAAAATTTATTGATATAAATACAAATATAATTACAATAACACATCTGTGCGTACGGGCTGTAAGGTCTTTATAATCTCCCCACTATCAAAAAAAAGGCTCATAATCGAAAATCGCAATCAGATTTGCGCGTCACAAGTATTCAACACAGCTGATAGTTTCATACAAAAATAAGAAATCGAATGCAATAAATTTCGGGGGTGCGCAAGAAGTTGAACTTTTTGCTGGATGGTGAACAGTTTATATATGCGAGCATAGACAAAATTCTGGAAGGAGCCGTTTCGCTCCGGTTTGGATCACTCTGTGCCTGCCGGTTAACGTGGCATGTTGGTAAAAATATCATAGTTTATCGCAAGCATAACATGTGTTATCGTCAGCGCAGTTACACAGTTTAGTATCCAGAATAAATAAATCAAATCGTTGATTAAAATATTAAATAACAATTTTCCTAAGATGGAGTCAATCACAATGACCATCTACGAGTGAGAGTGAGACTCCAATGTGCACTTTGTGACCCATTGGTTGTCAAATCATGCGGTTAAATTGCGGTGTCTCCCACATAGCTTGCAAGGTTGATGAGAATGCCATCGGCTGCCAAAACCTTTCTGGCGACATCCAGTATGGAATTATAATACTGTGCGACAGAAATGGCTTTCATATTTGTTCCGTTAATAACTGGGTCGTAGGTGATCTCAGGCATCTCTCTCGAGCCAGCGGTCAGCTGTAGCCAAGTCGGTCCATAGTTTGCAAAATTTAGGTGTTCTGTGTTATGTCCCCTTCGAACGCCGATGCAGGCTTAATAGCTACAATTACGTGGCTAGGAAGGGATCGCTCAATATATCTTTCAGTTTGAACTGTGTCTTGTTCGTCTCCTGTCGCAGGTATAAGCGAGTCCTTTTCAAATGATACATAGCTTTTACTTTTGCCATACGATCTATCATGGAATTTGTGGCAGCTTGTGTCAGTTTTTCTTACTTGAAAAACCACTGGGCAGATATGAAGCTTAAATAAATTCAAACTTTAGTTGTAGCCATTTATAAGCTACCACGACAAGATGGTGTTTATTTTCTAACTAATTAAAGAATTTGCCAGATTTTTGTTTGTCTAGATAAGAAATTTTTCTTTTGATGTGTGATTTTAATTTAAAAGTTACCATTATGCTATTTTCGACTATTAAAACAAAGAAACACTGTAGTGAAAATAAATAGATGGGATGAGAAAATGTTTTTTGCAAAAGTTAACACAGATAATTCAAATAAACTACAGTTGAAAATATGAAAACCCATTCAAGCAAACAAATTATCTCGGATTACTTTTATATTGCGAGGACGTTTAACGAATATTTTGCAAATATAACGAAAGGCTTATCAATGTCGAAATGGCATTCACTAATTATGGCTTGAAATTGGACCCAATCTTAAAAGCAATTAAAAATTTGCTTAGCACCCTTCAACTCTGAGAATTAAGTCCAATTTATGGAGACCCGGATATTCTCTTTTTAAATTTGAAACGTTTTACCAAATGCAGTAGGCAAAAGAACTCTTTCTCTTAAGAAGGGTGAAAAATTCTGTGGTGAAATTCCCAATGATACATCCAAGTTGCCCTCTCAGTTTTGCAGATGTACGTTAAGAGATTGCTTAAGTAATTCGATAAATGATTGTGTTCTTCCAATTGGGTTGAAATACTCAAAATTTCACTCCTATATTTAAAAGGAAGGTCCTACTGTTAAGTCGAATTACAGACACAGTATCGTGCACTTTAATCCATTCAGACATTAATATCATACTTTTACCAGGAATATCACTTATACAGTAATCAAATTTTCTTCCACCCCAATTTTTAATTGCATTTAAATATTTTGTGAACTTCATAAATGTTACCTTCTGGTTATATAGGACAATTGTCGAAATGACATTGAGAAGCTGAAACAAAGAGCGGTTGTTTGTTGCTCTAAAACGATATTTACTGTACCTTACAATTTTATTTTAAACGCATGCCCCAAAATAATGGCAATAATGCCGAACACAAAAATATGATTGCTAGAATGAAATTCACTGCTCTGTTCTCATGTTGCATTATTGCTCTCAAAAACATCAATACTTTTAACAAAAACAAAATAATGCAAACTAAGATATCAATGAAAGAGCATGAATCAACAGTAATTCTCGTCCTGTTTAATAGTCGGCATTATTAACGTTTGTAGCGTTTACAACATTTTGCAATAGTGATCAAGAGAGTTTGTTAATTCAGTTTATCAAACAACGGCTAGCCCACTTTTCTACCTAAATTAAAACAAAAATTTTTGCTTAAGTTGATTTAGTTTAAGCAAGCTATTTTTTATTTACATATAACATCTTTAAGTTTTTCTTGATATTACCTAAATTTTTTTAAAGATTGTTTTTGTTTAAAATAAAATCAAATTAAAAAAAAATAAAAAGTTAAAGAACTTAGCAGATACTTAAATTATCACATAATAAAACAAATGTTGACCTGTTATTGGTGCAAAAGTACGATTGACCCATTTGGTGCAAAATTTAATACCTGCCCAAGCATTTTCTTGAAAATACACATTAATATTAGGAAACCAAGCACGTCTCTCATCAACCCAAATTCTCTTACCACCACCCTGAAAAATGACAGCAACGGTTGTTCACTATTCAGTTGAAAACAACTCTCCACATTCATCACGAATGGAGCGTTGTATTACACCATGAATTTTGTTCAGAAACTCAGAGATAACATAGAAAGTAAATTTCAATCAGAGGTGGGAGTCGAATTCGTGAACTTTATTTCCGTAGTCAAACGTCCTATCACTGTGCCAACTCCGCTTTTAGTAGTAGCCAATAATTTTAAAACTTTTTCAAAATTTATACCTAGCGAGTTTTTTAACCAACTGAATTTTTATTTTTCCCAAAGAATTTTTTAATCAATTATTTCAATGGATTTTATTTATTATGTATGCCAAAGAGGATATACAAGAAATCGAAAATTTGCAGCAAAAAAAAAATTGTTTTTAAATAAATTTTTTATATAAAAATTAAATGGTTATACAAAATTTATTATCTAAAATCAACACAAAATATAACTTTTATGTACAGGATAAAGATTTAATGATTATATTGTTAATATGGGAGTATACGTCAAATTAATTTTTTTGACGAGGATCGGTTCTGCATTATATTTCTAAAAAATTTTTAACTGATATTTTAATAAATGTAACAGTTTTTCCTTGCAGCCTTAGGATTCGGAAAGCATCAAATGGCTGGCTATTGATGTTTTGGGGGAAATTTTTCATTTACCCGTGCGTTGTCGCAATTTCCCAAAGCTTTAAAAGCATTATCAGAAAGCGATGATATTTGGCAGCATATATTCCGGTAAAAGATGTAGTCACCTAAATCTATTTGACCATTGAGAATACTGCAGGTAGCTTCATTGGTAAACTCAGTTATCTTTCCACTGCTTTTTTTTCATTGGGTGCAAGGAATTTGGAAGGATATCAGCGAGACCTCTTCAGCCCTGGATGTTAACTTTTCTGTTTTCAAGTCGAACCCACCACACCAAGAAAAAAACACTTTAAAATTCCTTCAGTTTCCTCTAGTGGAAATAAAAGTTTAAATTTTATCAGACTAGGTGATGATATTATGTTATCTTTAAGAACATGCATCCCAAATGCCGCACTGAAAAAGGTACGATGAACTACATTTTATGCATAGTCACATAATGAAGATTGGCTAGGTTTGATTGCTTCGATTGCTATCTTTTGATATCTTGATATCTTTTGGTTTGCATTCCTTATAAAGTTGTTAAATTGGTTTATTTACATCTTTTGTAACAAATACTATTTGGAACTGGAAGAACACTGATTTTTATTAATTTATTTATGAAGTCCTGAAAATAAATCAATTTTAAAACACATGTAATAAATATCTCGCTCTTCTAGTAAGTAATTATTTATTGACTATCAATAAAAACACAACAAAATTAATATTAAAAATTTAAATATAATACAATATTGTAAACACCTGTAATAATAGCATGGATAAGCACAAGAAAATCCAAAGCCTTACTTTTATTGTGGTCCCTCGATAATTAGGGGGCTGTCTGTTCAATTATATAATATACTTTATTTAACATAAATATAATATATATAATATAATATTCCATATTTAATTTCTATCTAGTTAAGCCATAATCGTATTTCTGTTTTAATTTTGCAAGGTAACGTTTCTTCACATTATGTTTGAATGTGTTAATATTGTTACTAGTTTTTTTTGCGTTCCCTTAAATTGTTCCATATCGAGGGACCGATATAAAAAATAGAGTTTTGACCTTGATTAGTTTTTCTGAAAAGCTGATCAAGTTTTTTTGATCGGAGTTCCTCGTCCTTAAGCTATTGCTTACACTAGTTTTGAAGACCTCAATCATGTTTTAGGGAAATTTCTGTTAACTAGCTTAAAGAGACTTGCACTTATGCATTTTTCAAATTTGTCTTTTACATTAAGCTAATTTATTCGTTCAAAGTGATCAATTGCTCACTGTTTCCCAATAGAAGACAGTACCTAATACATTTGAAATTTGAAGTTTTTTTCTAAATCTTTATTAATATTTGCATACCATGAAGAGCATGCATAGTCAAAGTGAGGCTGAATTAATGTATTACGTAATGCCTTCGAAGAGCAGGAGTTAAATATTTTCTGTTTCTGTTTATAAAACATAATCCATAAGTTAATTTGGAAATTACATGAAGTCTCCACTAAGTGTTTTATCAAAAATACATCCAAGATATTTAACCTTGATAAGTTGCTTAATTTTAATACCATGATAATTGATATCAAAACTGTCAGTTTTCTTCAGTTGATATTTACTTACAAAATTTTTTGCTTTATCTTCGCCAAAATGAATGCTTAACTTAATATCAACAAATCGAAGAGTTTTGAAAAGTCCTTATTTAATTGTCTCTCTATTTCATTCGCATTACTATGTAGGAGTTCAAGGCACGAATCGTCAGTATTTAAATATAGCAAATATAGATCACTTTCAACTGCTGCTGGCATATCATTTATTTATAGAAGAAAAAGTAAAAGTCCTAGAGTAGAACCCTGTAGAAGACCACAGGACAGCTTACCAGGATCAGAAAATACCTGACTTAAATTTTTTTTGAATTTTCTAGCAGTTAAATAAGATTTAAACCAATTTATATTAATTGTGTTAAATTTTGAATATACCATTATATCATAAAGTATTTCATGGTCGGTTATGTCACATGCTTTTTGTAAATCTATGAGTATCATACTGTTAAAATTCCTGATTCAAAGCCGTTTAGGATTTTAGCATTGATATATGATAAAACAGAGGATGTGGAAGGTTTCTTCCGGAATCCAATTTAAAAATTTAATTAAAAAATCCACAACATTATCCACCTTTATGAAAAACTATAAAATTCTTCCTTTTACGATGAGAGATTCTAATTATTATTTATTAAAAGTTTTCATTGTTCCACAAGTTCTCTCTAAGCTTTTCGTTTTTGTTTTTTACTTTTACTTGCTATATTTTTACTTTGTTTTTATATACTCATATACTAGGTATAAAATGTTATTTTTTCTAAGTTTAAAATCGTTAACGAGAAAAGAACTTTATTCTCACTTTCTTCCACAATTTTGTTTCAAAAGTTGTCGATAAATTTTCGTTCCTTATCTTAATGAATTATAATATTTTAACAAACATATTAATAAGCAAAGTTTTTTTTATGAGTGTTGGCATTGCCACTTAAGGTCTTAAAGTTTTTATCAAGAGATAATGTATGTTATTAATAAATTATACAATGTATAAATCTTCCTAAAATTAATAAAATTAATAATGTAAGTTGAGGCTAATTTTGGTTTCTAAATATCTATAAATATTATCTATAAATTCGTGAACAATAAAAAGATCTCGAATCCATAAATATTATACTTTTTTTTTTAATAAACACCATCTGAATATTTTGTACTTTTATTAAAAAATTTGAATTTTGGCAGAAAGTTATTAATACGTCATACGACGTCATTGTCGTGTCGTGTTTAGCAGGTTATA
>JAUZNK010058025.1:0-15183 GCA_035046665.1 Euphysa ruthae
GATTTGAGTTTCGCCTACCATTTGTTGGAAGGACAGAAGACTCGATTAGATTACGCTTAACCTCAAAAGCGAACAATATATAATGAAGATGACATCTCAAGGGCGAGTGATATAATATGTAAATAAAACATCATTATATTTATTTATTTTTTTTTTTTTTTGTAAAAGCTATTTTGTATAACGATTTACTGCAGTGTTTTGTTATAGAAAAAGGCTATTAAAAACACAATTTTTTTTATTATTGCAAATTTTCGATATTTTTCACATCTTCTTCAGGCATAATGTACAAAGATGGCCAAAATTCTGACATATATTCTAAATAAAAGACTTTGAGGAAAAAAAAACATCTATATGCTAAAATTCTATTGGTAAAAAAACGTTTGGGAATAATAACAAAACCTGCTATATTTGAATTTGCAATAAGATTAAAATGATCGGCTACTAAAATTTTTACAATTATTAAAATATCAGTTAAAAATTACATAATAATGCATTGTTGTTGCTAAGCAACATAGTGACAACAACAAACCTAAATTTAAAAATTCATGTAACCAATGTCCATCAATACAATTAAATGTTGCAATAGTGATTCAACTTTTATAGGTCGAATTACATACCTTAGTACAAACCTGGTGGACAATACATGCTTAAACGAAAAAAGAAAAATTTACACATAATAAAATGTCCTGTCACGTTCATTAATCCATAGGGGACAAAATAATTAAGCTTATACAGCTCTTAAACTCTCTTCTGCGCAAAATAGTGATATCCATTGCTTGCTCTGTAAAGAAAAAATTCTCATTTCTCCATGACATTATGGTCTGTTTGACTGAAATGATCGTGGAAAGACATTTGTGGAACAGTCTTCTAAAGACAATGCTTCCTGTATCAGGCCAGACAGTTTTTTTAAATCTAAGCCTGAATTTAGTACATATAATACTCACATTAATATAGTACTAAACTAAATATACTACGTTAGAAAGATTGCAGTTAAAAATTTCACCCCTAAACTTATAGGTATCTTTATACACTTTATCTATAAAGGGACTACTGCCCACTACAGATCGTTAAACCCCACAATCTTTTCCACAACACCCTTTACATTCCCCATGATACCATTATTCGTAGAAATTTTGACCCTAACTAGCAGGTTTTAAGGCTTTTACCCCTTTTAAAACCGACAATGAGAAACTCTTTGAAAATTTTTGGATGTTCTTGATCTGGTATGAGCAGGAGGTGAATCTTTTCAATTACTTTTTTCGCTTTAGAAATTACAGGATGATATGAAAGATTCAGAACTAAGCTTTTGTCCCGGTGAAATATATAGTCTTGGGTGTGAGCGAATCTTCCCTACTAAATTCTCTAGCACTAAGGATTTGATCCCTATTTTATTTAATGAACATTTTAGCTTTTTAAGTGGTTTTAAGTCTTTTTTGCAAGGTAATTTCCTGGTATTTGCAATCGTTTTACACTAACTAGCCTTGAGCAATTTCGTCAAAATATTGATGACATTAATAAAAACAACAACGGTTTGGTTATTAATAAAGGCAGCAATCCATTTGATATTTCTTATGAAACCATTATTGCTACTACTGATAATAACAGTAATGATAAGAAGCCTGGATTTTATAAGGTTAGGTATTGTGGAGAATTTGTGAGAAAAAAATAATCTCTTCGGTAGAAATATCAAAAGCCGAAACTTCTTCTCTATCCAAGTTTCACAAATATACCCAAAATATATGTGAATATGTGTCTAGTTATAATTTTCACACATCAATGGAAAGCCAGATAAAAATTACATCTTTTCTTCTAGGTTTAATTTCTGTGCCGTAGATTTAAGTTGTAAAAGTTTTGAGGGTGAAGAAGAAAGACTTCAGTTACATAAATTAAAATTTGATGTCTAGAAACTAAATTTACCGGATCATAAATCAGATTTTAGAAACTCCACAACAACAAACGATATGGCTGACAGCCCTATGCAACAATTGTTGATATAATAAAATCTAAAAAGCAAAAGTTTGAGTTATCAATTCCAATAATTTGAGGATTTCTCAAACTAAAGCAGTGTAAACCCTAGGAACGACTATTTTGGACAATGTCAAAACACTTTTTCTTTGCTGAGATAAAATTAAATTTCATAATAAATTAACTGTAACTAATCAGAATTTTCTTTTATTGTGTAGCAAATTTATTCTAGTTGACGATTATAGAGAACATAGAAATTAAGCTTAATTATGCAAAATAAGGTAAATAACAAGTGTATAGCGGCTTGTGGCCACTACATAAGAATACTCAAGCCGCTCTGAGCGGCTCGCTGTAGCAAAAGAGTTAACTAAAAAGGTATAAACGCTTCAATTGAAATATACCTAGGTGGTTTTATGAACATGAAATTTCAGTTATTGGTACTAAGCTGAAATATTCCAATCTTACTAAGGTAGAGCGCAGCAATTTAAAAGACGATACTTCGATTATTATGGAGTAAGGAGGATTACTTCAAAGAATGTGAAATCCAGTTGAGCGATAAAAACGTATATTTATACCATTGGTTAAAAAATTTAAGTCTTATATACAGGACAATGACTATTTCCTAAGAAAATTAATGGCTTATCCTTCTCTACCAGAAGATTTTCTTTTATGTACTATTGATGTTATAGTTATCTATCCTAATACCTCACATGAAGAACATATCGAAGCTTTTAAAGAAGTTTTAAACGTGAGGACAAATCTGTCCCCGTGGAGAGCCTCTTGGTGTTATCCAATTGTGTTCTCAAAAGCAACCATTTCGAACATGATAATCGGGTGCTTAAGCAACTCAGAGAAACAGCTATTGGGACTAAAATGGCGCCAAGTTATACAATATTATTTGCTGCCCTTGAAGAAAACATCGTTGCAGCAGCCCCTAAAAAATCTTTTCTATGGTGGCGCTGCACAGGCGGTGTTTTTATAATTTGGAAACATGGAGAAGAAAAACTTAATTATTTTTTAGACCTTCTTAATAGCCTTCATCCTACTAATAAATTTACTTCCAATTACTGAACTGAAATGATTAATTTCTTGGATGTTAAAGTTACTCGGGATGACAAAAGCTTTTGTAAATGGACTTGTATTCTTTATCAGCAAGTTTCTTATTCTTTTTTAAGTGTAATAATGTTGACTGCACTTTATGGAGCAATTTTATTGTAGGATCAAAATTTATAAAAAAATTTTCATATGGGTAAATACAAATCTTATCATCAAACATGATTTCCTTTATTGCTTTTTGTTGTTGTTTATCTAAATTATTTCGATCAGCTTTTGCATTTTTAGGGAACGTACTAAAATTTAGCGTAACTTTATGTCTTCAGTATTTCTGTTGGAAGACTTCAGTCTTATGGCAATTTTTTGTGTTGTTGTTATAATGTTCACATATGAAATTTTTTTAGGAGTTTGGAAAAACTTTGGGCCAAGATCGAAATGTTTTTCGTGATGTTTAGGAAATTCATTGCCACATAAAATAAGTGTTACCTCCTTAATGTATCGTGCTCGAGTTACTTTACGGTTTCTGTTGTTTTTTCATGAGTTAAAACGAATTTATCTTTGAGTTTTTCTTTTGATCGTTTGAACATGTCTTCATAAGATTTGTATGTAAAGTCTATAGTGATCGCCATGTCCTTTTGGCTAACTTTCTCTTTAATAATACCGTTCTTTTTCTTTAACTTTATTTTTAAAATGTCTTTTTTCATTATAAGTCTTTCGTGCGGCAAAGTAACTTTTCCTATATTTTTTTGTTAATGATCTGCCGTATTCAATATTAATGAGGTGTTTCACACAGAGATCTTTGATAAGAATATCCATTGGTTGTTAGACGATGATGAGCAGATCTCTTTTTGGTATTCTTCAATTTGTTAACGTTCTTATAAAAACCAATACCATAATTGGTTATGATATATTCTTTAAATTTTGACATCTTCATCGAGTGATGCAATATGTTTAAAATAAAAAAAATAAGAAAAAACTTCAACATATGGTAATTGAATTCAAATCTTCTTATTTTGTTATGCTGAAGAAACTAAACTATAACTTTCAACCCGCACATAACAACACCACTAAAGCGCACAAAAACGTACCAAGGCAAATTTGATTGGATGAAAAACAAATTTGATTGGACGAAAAATAATATTGAAAGCGTAAGGTCCGCGAAGCGCAAGAGATACAAAATATTATGGTGGTCGTAATAAGGACGATGGTGATTATCTGAATATATCCTTTTGGGAGCCGTTTTTTTCTTACTTGTGTCAGAATAAGAAACCATTACAGTGAGTTCTGTGAAGACCTTCAGTTTTTCAAACGTTATTTTCAATTTTAGCTTGATAACGGAGGTATCTAGAACCGATCGAAATATAAGAAGGTTTGAGTTAAATTACCATATATATTGATGTTTTTTTTTATTTTAAACGTATATGTTAGACAGGGATTTTTCTCAAACAAACTGACAAATTGCCTAGACGAAATTTTTAATTGTGGAGCTCGTAGCTTGTTTACTTTTTATTTCCGTGACGTGACAACTGACGTAAGCTTCGTTCTTCTTAGTTATGGTACTTCTATGTTTATATGTAATGTGAGGTTTTTACTTAGAATACGAAAGATTTTCCTTTCTTTCGTGTTTTTTTCTCGAGAGATAATATTGGTATACGTTTGAAGTAAAACTCAAAATCTTTTTATTTGCAATCTCATGTCTTCAGTTTAAAAAAGACAGTAAAAGTAAATTAAAATCTTTATAATAATAACCTTAATGTTAATCTTTAAAAAATCTAGTAGGTACTGAATTTAAGCAAAACTAACCAGTTGTAATTATTCATTAATATCATTTACGTTATTAAGTAGCGATAATAGATCATGGATTTGGATCACGATTTCAGAACATGTTTTAATCAAGCATTTTCATTGGTTGTTCGGTAGAATACGATTTTGAATAATATTTTTAAAATAATTGAACGTAGATGATATATTATGTAAATAAAACATCATTTGAGATTGATCTCGCAACAAATGCTCAACTCCTAGCGAGAGTATCAGCTTCGAACCTAGCATAGGATAGCCTGTTTCGACCTCATTTTATATTCTTCATTTCTTTCTTACGTAAAATATACACCAAGGTAGTCTAGCTGCGTGCATACTCATTAGCTTTAACCCCCTGTCCCATGTACGCACCTGTACGTTTTTGGCATACCCCCTTCCCCTAGCTGCGTACGTACTTTATTGATGGCCCCTTAAACGATTTATCGGTTTCTAGTTATCGTTATTTAGATTCCCGTTGCTGATAAAAAGTATCTATTTACAAGTTATTACCAAAAATTTAAAATGTTCAAAACGCATTTGGTACAACCCATAATAATGACAGAACAAATATCCCAACAAAAGTTAACTATTTTACCACTAAATTTGGGAAAAAGTTTGTCTTTGTGACGATGAAGGGCAAGGCTACATATAAGCAGGTGTCTCGTTTAGTGGCCACATTCGATCTAAAAACATTATTACCATTAAAGTATATAATTCATTTGTAACTCAATACGAGACTCGGACAAATACGAGTTTAATAAGGGAGGTTTAGGGCGATGTAATGAGGAGAGAGCTAAGGAAAAACTCATTGAAAGACAAAAGATATAAATCTAATTAAATAGCAATTTGATCAAGAAGCTCAGAGACTCAAAATAAATTGACTAGCGCTAATGAAATTTTGGCTGCTGATGTATAGTATCATCAGTCGTGTTATATAAAATTTGCTTCAAATGCCATATTGCAATATTGCAGTACACACCACCGAACTATAAACTCGTACCTTTCTTCTAACATAGTTATAGAATTCCTTGCGAAAATTGAAACACATATTTTGTATAAGAAATGCACATTTCTTCTCATTAACCTCTTATAAAATCTAAGCTTCATGAGCAAATTGATCAAAACATTGAACCTGCTATCTCAAGCACATGCGTACTAAAACCTGGAATCATTGAATAATTTAATGATAAAGATGGATTCTTTAACACTGGTCGTCAAGTGATAGTATACATTAGTGATTTAAACCCGTGCGAATACTCTGTTGCTACATTAAAATGGGCCGGTATCAACGACAACTATATAGTGAAAGCATTTCATAAGACGTAGATAAAACGAAAAGGTATCTAAAAAGATAATAATTTCTCATAAGCTCTTAAAGAACTACACGAATTGTTAAATGGTAAATGTTCAATACCTGAAATTTACAATGTTATTTACGCAACAAAATATGCTAACTTTATTTTGAATGAAAACAGGTATGCTATAACATCATCTCATCAAATTGCTACTAAGGTCTGGGAGTTAGCACCAGGCTGGGAAGCACTTATAACTAAACGGTATTAATATTCAAAAAATCACTGGCAATAAAGAGGTAGTGACGACTTAGCACAAACTGAATCTTTGCGTTTCGTATGCTGGTATAACTATCCAAAACAAACATTGGAAAAATCCTGTTAATCAACAACAAAAAGCACCACAAAATCTTACGAAGAGAATAGTTACTCACGCTACACTTGACAACCATGATGGTGGTGAAGAAACAACAACTGGGTGTGGAACAACCCATGATACAAATTTCTCAACCTTTCAGCCGATTTTATCAGGAAAGTATTGTATATCTTTGCAGACTAGGTTAAGTCGTTCCTTTTTTAATTCGCGTTGGATTGTCCGCAGGAACTTCATTCTCGTGTCATGCATGTGCCATTAGTTACTTATTGTGCATAATAATGATATTGAACAATTTTTTGTTACCGTAATGCTTTAAAGACATGGGGATATTAAATTTTTAAAACTTTAGGAGATTGATCTTTGAACCCTATTTTGAGCGTTCTAGTGGAAAGAGAGGCACTAAATTTACAAAAATAAAAAGCATTTTTTTAAATCTTAAAGATCCAAGAAGAAATTTCACGTTGAGAGCAGAGCTTCTTGGAAAGCATTTTTTATAAACAGTTTCTTTAATCGAAACATTTCGGTATCTGCCTAATAGAAATTCTATTAGGGTATTATTTACTTGCTGGGGAGAAGCATATGCCACATTTTATTCAATTTCACTCAGACGCCCATGATGCGGATTTCTTGGATACAATTTCAACACCAGAATATTACATCGATCAACGAAAATCTATAAAGATCATGTTGATAAAAAATCTCAAGAACTATTCGTAACTGGCTGTTCGTCTCAGAAAAGATATTATATGGGCTTTAACACAAGTCAAAACTGAACTTGATGAAATATATGAATATTCATTAATAAAATGCTTCAACAAAAGCAAATCAGAATGCGCGTATAAAAATCAATTTAAAAATATCTTCCTATGGTTCCTGAGCCACTGGATTATCCATTCTGCAAAAATTTTCTTGACGATTTAGTTGAGATGATGAATGAACTAGAACTAAACCACATATTTGTTAATGCTGACGAGCAAGTATATGCCAAGATGGCACACATACTTTGGAAACATCCCGACTTATATTCTAAAGATATAATAGTCATGAGTGGGTTTCACCAGTTATAAGTTCGTGAAAAACTGATTTGTCGATCATGGTTAACTGATTAACAAGTTATAGCTGAAGGATCATTTGATCAAACCATAGAAGGAAGACATTATTACAGGAATATGAGAATATAGAAAGAAACTTTCTGCGCTTTGCTCAATATGGCTCTGAGAATATGTCTAAACTAACTTTAAATCAACACCTTATCGATTGAAAATTGCTCTTGTTTCAGAAGATCTCGACCAAATAAGTATGTCCCCGGAGTTCTGTGCAATGTAAGACGAACTTATTATCAAAAACAAGGTACATATTTACAAATGATAGTTAATTACTTAAAAGATATATCATCACTGCCGGCACTAATGTTTGAGAAGGAGATTTTGATATATACATGGATGCTGAGCGTGAAATATTAAACTTTTGTTTTATTTTCAATCACATCAAATAAACTCGATATATGTCATTTCAACATGTTTATTTTAAACACAAAGAAAAAGAAACAGCCATAAAGCGATAGAGGATTTGAAGAAGAGAGGAGCAGGGAGTAGTCTCACGAGAACTCCGTTTTCAACCATTCATTGTCATCTAATACCAGAAGTTTTCAAAGGTCAAACAAAATGACAGGCAGATCCTCACCGATCAGGATTTAGCACTAATATTATAGCAGTAAACAGTTTGATTAAAACTTCTCATATTCGCGCAAAGCTGAGAGAGGCATTTGCAAGAAAAATCATGCGAATAATATCAGGTTGTCACAAAGAGACTACAACAGAGGCGAAGCCACTAAATGGAACCCACGTACATTTGGAGATTGCATATGCATTTGGAGATTAGAATGCGAAAGAGATCATGACAAGTAAAGAAATTTCCATAGTTTAATTACTCCAAATATAATCGGGGGTGAAAAAAAAAGGAACTCACGGAACAACTTTTTATTGATGGTACCAATGATTTCTTCCACCCTATTCTAAAAATCAATCTTCCGACACGATTAAAGAAGAAAAAGAAAATAAATAAAGCTATATCTACACTGAAGGAAGACCAAAAAGCATTTGGTTTACTTTTAAGCAAAGGTGTATACCTCAATGTAGCTTTCAAGCTACATCGAAAAGGGTCTTTGATGGAATGGCTGCCGGCTGTACTTAAACCTAAAAAACTTACACAGCATTTATGCATAGCCTTCTCCGTTCCATAACACCAAAATACACTTACAAACTACTAACTAAAATCATAAACATTTACTACAAGTATGTGTGTATTCTTTATTTCAAATTGAAATAATTTACAAATCTTGCATCCAAAAAAAAAACTAATTTAATCCAATTATAACTATTAAAAAGGTAAATTACAAATGAATGATATTAATGATAATTAATACATTGTTAAAACCTATTGTCTACAAATTCACTTACAGTGTATAAGTGTGGACTTTACTTTAGACTTAAATTTTGAAAGTCTTTTACAAATTTTCATTTCTTTAGTGAGTTTGTTCCATGCCAGAGTCGTATTTCAAGTCTGCTTAAAATTCTAAAATTTTATTGTATGAGGTAGGATCACAGGAAGTTTAAGAATGCAACCTGCTCTAAAGCTATACGAGGAGGTTTTTATTACAAATATATCTTATATGAAAGTATGATTCAAAGAATTTAAAGATTTGAAAACTTCAATCAAGAAACCTCAAGGTTCATATGATGTATAGTTTTGGATCCAAAAACGTTCAAACGTTATTGGATAAACGTTAAACGTTTAAATCCTCGTCAAAAGGAATTTGTGGATTAATAATTATGATACGCACGTTTGTACGTCAAATTTATAAGTTTGTTCGCAGATTTAATACAGAACATCCAGATTAGGGGGAAATATTTAAAAGCATATAAAATAAATGAATTTCCTAGGCGAGTGGCTTTTTCTTGACTTAATCTGTTACTTATACGAATAAGAGCTCTATAACGTTAGTTTACAACTTCGCACATTGCTCACATCAATGAAGAAAATTAAGGAGGCTATCAAAAACAATACCGTAAAATTTAACTGTTGATATTTTTTTAATAACATGACCATCAATTAATATATAAATAGCTGAGTCACCACTGTAACCAATGATCAAATACTGAAATTTTTCAGGATTAGCAAACATGAAGTTGCTGCTAAACCATACTATGGCTATGTTTGCATCATGTTAAAGCTTTATTGCTAAATTATAGATATAACTGTCATATATAACTGCCGATATTATGTTATCGTCTGCAAAATTACAAATATTTGATTCATCATTAAACATTAGTGAATCATTCACAAATATATATTAAACAAAACTGTGCCAAGTATAGAACCTTGTGGGACATCAAGTATGACTGGTAATCATTTACTGACAGATGAGCTAACACGAATACGCATTTTTCTGACGGAAAAATATCTAAATTAAAATTGGAGATTAAATTTGACCCCATATGCATCTAGCTTAGCATAAGCAGATCGTGGGACAAGGTGTCATATGCCTTTACAAAGTCCATTAACCAAAGCTCCAACTTTTTTTATTATGCCCCCGTGCATTTTGCCAGTTTTTAAAAAAGTTAAATAAAGCATTTTCGGTGCTGTAACATTTTCTAAAGCGACATAGAAACTTTGAGAAGTTTTTTTCAAAATATTTTACGAGTTGGTTATAAATAAGACGTTCAAAGAGCTTTGAAAGTGCTGGAAGTAGATTAATGGGTCTATAGCTCAATTGACAGTTCCTTATTAACCATTTGTAAAATGGTAACCTGGATATTACCACCTGTCTTCATATGACGTTTTAGCTTAGCTATTTCTCTAAAAACCTCGTGTGAACTTATTTCTCTGAAAGAGAATAGATTAACTTTCTTCCAGTTATTTCTAATTGTTAGTATACTTGGGTGTTGTCCAAACATTTCGATAGCGGTTTGAATTTGATTATGAGTTGATTAAATAAAGTTCTATTTTAGGGATATTTAGGCCGTCAGTTATAGCATTATAGTAATGATTAAAAATACTTGCAAGCTGTTTGTCATCAGAGGTTATTTCACAGTTTCCAACCAAAATAATTCTTTCTTCTGATGAATTAGCTCTAGTCGAAAATAATGGTTTGAAAGTCTTCCAGCATGATTTTGGAATTCTAATGCCAGTAAACTCAAACAATGACTTTTTGTCTGTTAAGATTCACAACAAAATTTTTTTGGGACTTATAATTTTCCAAGTGGGCAGAGTTGCCAGATTTAATAGCTATATTTTTTAAACGTAACCTCTTCATGATTGCTTTACGCATCTCCTTTGTCATATGTGGCATATTATTTCCTCTAAAAAAATTGATTTTTAACGGAGCATGAAAGGTAAAGACTTTAATAAAAATTAATCAAAATAAGTATAACTGATAATGCTGTTCTGGCTAAGATGAAAAGTGAGATCTGATAAGAAATTTTTTTGACTGAAATTTTTGTAATACCTGTACTGATATCGTTTAGATGGGAATCTTACAAAAGTTGATTTAAGCATTGTGTAGACAAAGGAATGATGGTAACTAATACCTAGTTCGCAAACTCCAGTTTGTGGCAAAAATCAAAACATGTGTCTTCAGCTGATTTCCAGCAAGTTGTGAGAGAATATATATTATGAAATTAGTTAGTATTAAGAAAGCGTTGTAGTCTAGGGTTGTCAAGTAAGATATTGACATCACCCACATAGAAAATATTACCATATATTCTTTAATAAAATTCTACTCAAAATGTAATGTTATTAAAGCAATGCTAAAGGGATTGCTTTAGAGGTCTACTTACAGAAAAAATTTCCCATTTTTGTTTCCTAGCATGAATTTCAAAGACAATAATATGAATATCTCCACTGAAAGAAAGCGAACTTAAAGAACGTGAAGGAATGTTATTGTTTACAAACACCAACAGTCCTCCATTTTTGTCAGATAAATCAAATCTATATGGGTTTTTATTCCCTTGAAGATAAAATTAAGATGTGGCAAATGAAGCATCGAGTGTAGTTTTAGCTACTGTTAGAATATCAAACTTTACCTTTAAGGAAATATTCAATACCATTAAACTTATTTCTGATGGAATTTAAGTTATAATACGATATTCGTGAATTTGGTTCAGCTTCACTCGAGTTTGTAAATTGTGTCTTATTATTCCGTGAAAGGAAAAAAAAAATATTAGTCTCTGCATTACCTGGAAATCTATTAATTACTGTAACTTGTCAGGTTGTCAGGGATAAATTTTTTTATCACCGCAATAAGGTTATCAGCAAAAATATTCCATCCCACTGTGTGCCAAACGGATACCATCATGGTATAGATATTCTTTAGAGGTATTATCTTTACCAAGATATAGGAAACCATTTGATCCACACATATTTTTTACAAGACTGTTAACATATCCTCTACGTAGCTATATCAGCATCAGTTGATCTGCGATTTATAATACTGGATATAACTACTTTTCCAATACCCTTAGACATTTATTTTTTTACCGATTCCTTCAAAAATAGCGTTAAAGTTAGAACACGACTAAAAAAGGAAACTTGTGCACAAGAACACACTTACTGAGTTTAGATCAAAATATGTTACAAGGGACAAATTGGTCAAATTTCTTCAACAATGTAAAATACAAAAGTGACCTATTTCACCTATTGATCATTTATTGCAAGTCCGAAAAATAGAGGTCTTCAATTCCAGTTATATTAAACGATGTTAAAGAAACATGGAGTTTGGAAATAACGAATAACTTGACGATGATAACCAACCATACGCATTACAAATTTTGTTCAACTTGTTTGCTATGTTGTAAAGAAAATAGGACTTTGTTCGAAACAAGACTCTGATTTTACAAAGCAATGAGAACAATGCCGACATTATCACCGGATCCTGCTTTACTCGTTCAACGTCTTTAACGAGTACTACATCAGTTATTTTATTGGCTAAGATTCCAAGAGAAGGAAGTTACTGGAATTCAATACAGTAACTATGGATGGAACAAAGTAAACGATGTTGATGCAGTTCAAAGTAGTACCAATATGGCTCAAAGGTAAATACATGATATTATTTATTTAAGTCTTGAAGATTTAAAACGAAATGGAAGTTAATAAGCAAATTAAAAAACAAGTAAATTATTTTATAATTATTATAATATAATGTGCTATATATATATATTTATAATGTGCTATATAGGATTAGAAATAACAAAGTTCAATCGTGGAAAGGCGGTAAAACGACAACTGCAAGATAAGAACGACAGAAGGCTTGAGCTTGCTATAAACGCTAAAGAACGAGAAATTGGTTATATCTATTTTGCAGAAAGGGAAAGTTCAGGAGAGGGAGATAGCGAAGAGTCTGATTGGACACTATAAGTATATTTTAACAGTTTAAACATAATAAACATTTATTATTTGTCTAACAAGATGTAAGTGATCTTTTTTTTATAAAGATCAACTAACTGGATATATTAATAGATTTGGACTCATATATTTAATGCTATATAAAACTATCCATTATATAAAATGAATTTCTGTGTGAAAAAGGCTTAATTTCCGATTTTTATAAATAGTTCGTCTAAATCAGGAAAACATGTCTAAGCAAGCATAACAATAACACTGCATTGAAAATTTTAGTTCAAAAACACTTGTCGTAGGTCATCTGGGTAACACGTGTTCACTGATAATGGTGTGCCTGCTTCTTGAAAAATTTTTTGTAGCACGAGTATTTTAAACTCGTCTACAGGAGATTCCAAATTTTTGTGTTTTGTATTCCCGTGTTTGGCTAACACTCCACAAGTTTTGTAGGTTTTAGCACCATCCAAACAAACAAAGTTTCCGACATCGGTGACCTATAAAAGATAATCTCAAAAGGCTAGCCAAGGATATATAATTTAAATTTTACAAATAGATTTATTATTTTATCAGACATTTTATATTTGAAAAATACATTATATCGTATCGATAATATTAACACGAGTGTGAATTCGTATATATTAAACATTTACCGCAGTTACTGGGTCTACTATATCATGCTGAAAAACATCGTCTCACTCATCATCTAATTCTTCAAACAAAATATCATGCGTTTCTCCCTCCAAAATACCCATCCGCAAAGGCAATTTAAAGTTTTTTTCTTGCAGACAATTGATCACCTAAAAACTTTAAAAGCAGTTTCAAGCTTTTCTGAGTAGGACAATAGAAACCTTTGTGTTACCAGACCAGGGTTTCATTTATTGACTGTCATGGCTTCTATCATTTTTAATCATCATTTACAGAATTTAATTTTGTTGTTATTATCATAAATAATTATCTTTAACTCTTTAGTCATTGTAACAAAGTTTTCGTTTAAAAACCATATTTTTAATGTTTATTAAATTTTTATCTCCGTGTAAACTTGCTTTTTATATTAGAGTTTATTCAGGTCAGGTAATTATCTTTTGTTTTGATCATGTTTTGACTACCTCAGTTTATTGTCCGCAAGAGAAACATAACAGATCTTTGGCAAATACTCTATGATCTTGTTGACAAAGTTATGCAAGTAGCAAAAATAAACATAGCATGTATAACATAAAAGAAACGGTGTCATTCATATACATTTTCATATTTCTAGTAAAACATTTCGCCTTTCTTATCTAATAAATGATCAATTTGATGACATAATTTAACACTAACACATTAAACATCCTTTAACCAAGTAAACATGTACTATTTTTATATAGATATATTGATATCCAATGTACTAAAGACTAAAGGAGTCCTTGAAGTATTTAAAATATACAATCAAATAGGCTGAGGTAAATTTAGCTTTCATTACGGTTGTTTTCTGAGTAGCTACCACATCTTTGGAATCTAGGCTATCAGGTATTTTTCTCTAGTTAATGATTTAAAATAAATTCAATAAAAAGTAATGATTTGGTTATGGGTTTAAATTATTGAGTTACCAATTGTGTAAAGTTTGATGCTAATTAGGGCTCACGAACGCAATGGATAGTTGCACCCGAAGAAGTGTTTTTTGGATGCTTTTTTAGGGTTATCTGTTATAAAAGGTGCATGATTTTTTCACCTAAGAATTAAAGTAATCTAAGGAGTCTGGTTAGAAACCTTAAAATTATGTTCCAACTTAACCTTTACAAACCTTTTTAAAAAAATGTATTGATATTATAATATTTATTTAGCTAATATTAATAATAATAAAAATAATAATATTAATAATAACAATAATATTATCAATCTTTTTTAAATCAAATAAAATTTTAACTGCTAAAAATAGAATTTATAGATTCTAATTGGTTTTCGAATATGATCTTGTTAAACTTGCAAAGGTTGGAAAAGCTAAATATGACTTTCCATCCAATATCGAATATAATAACTTCTATACCATAGCAGTATAAAGAAGGAATGTTTTGAATGTTTAAAGAAGCAATGTTTAGGTCATAACTGTAAAGCTTAAAGGAAAATATCCAAAATTTCATTTTTTCTTCTTCTTCTTCTTATATAGAACAGCCTGTTTCGACCTCATTGTTGTCTCATCAGCTATGCCTAAGGTTGAAATTGATTGCCAGTCTTGTTGGAATTAAATTGACGTCTCGCAATTCGTACCACTTGTGGCAACGAATTTTCGGAGAAGAGCATTCTCGAACAATTGCGTTCGATTTG
>JAUZNK010058036.1:0-15183 GCA_035046665.1 Euphysa ruthae
ATGTAAGTAAATAAGTAAGTAAGTAAGTAAGTAATTCAGTAAGTAAGTAAGTAAGTATGTAAATAAATAAGTAAGCATGTAAGTAGGTAACTGTGTAATTTAGTAAGTAATTAAGTAAGTAAGTAAGTAAGCAAGTAAGTAGGTAAGTAAACAAGTAAGTATGTAAGTAAGTAAGTAAGTAACTGTGTCATTGAGTGAGAAAGTAAGTAAGTAAGTATGTAAGTAGTTAAGTAAGTAAGTATGAAATTAAGTAAGTTGATAAGTATGTATGTAAGTAAGTAAATAAGTAACAATGTAAGTAAGTAAGTATGTAAGTAAGTAAGTATGTAAGAATGTAAGGATGTTAATAACTACATAATTACAAAAATTTGTATGTAAGTGAATAATTATATAATTGAATAAATAAGTATGTAAATAAGTACGTAAGGTAGTAATTAAAAAAATAAGTAAAAAAGTACATAAATAAGAATGTAAATAAGTAATTAAGTAAGTAAGTAAATTAGTAAGTTATTCTAACGGCTGTGAAAGTTTTTGTGTTGTCGTGCGAAGTCATAAATGGGTCAACAGTTCAAAGTTACTTCGCCAAATCAATATATTCTATTGATGAAAGAGATCGGGCACAAAATAGTTTTAATGACCAATTCTATAAGTTCATGGGCAACTTGAAAGAGTTGAAGACTCGGCAAAAGTATGTAAACCAAAGCGACTTTTCTCCTGAGGATTTTGTATGTTCAGATGATTTTGTAGCTTCCACTGAAACCGTGCTATCTGTGAGTGAATGAATTTATAATCTACAACATTTCAGGGTTAGCATCGTGTTTGATAACATTGAAACTGAACTCGAGATCATGCTCGCAAAAGCCTAGTTGCACTGACGCAAGAAACGCAATCAATTTTTCGATTATATCCTATTTGTAGAAGAAGATTGAATAAGTTCATTCATTGTGAATGTGTCTAGGTATTAGCAACAATAAGTATCCATTCACGATTTTTTCTACAGAGACTAAAAAAATTTAAACTTTCGTTCTAAGTGGCTGTTAAATTAACTCCCATAAACTGAACTCGGTATGTCTTATTTTTCCACTTCTGCAAAATTTTTCACCTGAATTTTTAGGCTTCTAAAATTTTTCCCAGAACTACATTTTTTAGCGAAATTTAATATTTTTTGAAAAATCGAATAAGTGGAACATTACCACTTTTCAAGCAGCGACTGTAATTGATCCGTTTTAATTAAATCACGTGAAATTTCAGGTGTTAACCATAAACATCGTCTTACTTAAACTGTTTTGGTGACAAACGGAATATTGAATGACTTTTCATCAGAAAAGTACGCACCGAAAATTTTTTTCTAGTAATCCCTCAATGATTTCACTTTTGAAGAAAACATGTTTAAAGCTTAGTTTTATAACCTAGCCAATGAAATAATAATCGCTAAGTTCACAAAGAATAACAGTTGCTTTAACAGCTACGACAATGTGTTGGTAAATATACAACAAATTAATGTGTTTCGTTCAAGATAATTGCGAATATCTCCAATTATGACGACCTACAGCAGTTATTCTAAAAAAAAAAGCTCTTTCAAGAAAAGTATTTAAATTCAGTTTTAATTAATTTGACGTATCTGGAGGACGATATAAAAACTATCACGGCACACTTAGCGTTGCGTTACGAAATTTCTATCCAGATATATTCAATCTCTTCAAACTCTAAATTTGAACGGAATACGATGTGGTATGTAAACAGCAATACCCTCAAAACTACGTGAATTCCTAGATGAGTTGACATACTAATACACTGGAATTTTAGTGCTATTAGAAGAATAATATGTTTCGGAATATATCTATACAGGATGAAAAAACAGAAAAATTTTAAGTCAAAAAAGTTTTTTAATCAAAAATCTTTCAAAGTAAAAAATTTAAGCACTCAATTTGTTCTTTTGTTTTAGATGAACCACTAATCTCAGGAACCATCCAAAACTAATAAAAAAATGTGACCATAATTCTTAAACAAAGTTTATGATACTGTCAGTACATATACACTGTTACACATAATACACATTCCTTTAATATAAATTCTTTTAAAAAGTGCTAGCCTTTGCAATAAAATATTTGTGTAAAATATTGATACCAGCAAATGCTTTAACTTAATCAACAAAAAGGCAGACTAAAGGAGAGTCTTTAGGAATTTTGACTGTAATTTTTTTTTTCCTTTTTTTTTTTTTTTGCTTTTGTCTAATTTCGGCTTTTGGTTTGCTTATATATCTTATACATTATATTATATTAAAGTGCACTAACTCAAAAAAGTTACCGCTAAAAATTTCTTGTTTGGCCTTATTTAGATGAGTTTTATAAGTTAATTTATGGAGGATTTCTTGACGATGATAAAAGTTTTGAGCAAAATCTGGTTGGTATAACTAGTGGAGTTGCTGCAGATGATGCAAAAACGGAGGATTCAAGTGGTTTAACCAGGAATTTCAATGCGAAATATAACGAAACCACTGTAGCTGGTGTAGGAAACAAAAAAGAAACTCACCTATCTGAAGATGACTTGCGTGCCAAGAAGCTTCATTCACTACACCTAAGAGTTATTGTAGAAAAGTGCGCTGAAAAATTAGCTGTTGACAAGTGCTATCTTGAAGAAATAAGGGATAATTTTTTCCTAATATATGTTGTTTAATTTTTCTACTAATGATGCTACTGCTTTATTGAACAAATTGAAACATATAATGCTTGCTTTTATTCAGAATGCAGAATTTTATTCACAGTATTTTGGATTGTTGACAGAAAATCTCTTGGCCAGCAAATTTAAAGATACTTTTATAAGCAACCCTTTGCTTCAATGCTAATGCTGTTCTGAATCACCTTGCTGGTACTGACAATTCAATTTACCATTGCTAACGAATAAAAGCTAAAATTTCTGACAATGAAATGAAAATTTTGCGATATTTAGGTGATTTTGTGGCAAAAAAATTGTAAAAAATGTTTAAATCCTGAAAGCAAGTAAAGTTGACATCGATTCAAATCATAATCTCCTTGAAGATCGTGATAGAGGTTATTTGTGGAGAATAGAAAAAATGATACTTTCATATCGGTTGAAAATCAAAGCTTTTTCGGCGTCATTTATTTGCTCAGATTTTATAAAGGATGTCATTTGAATATTATTGCTACATCAAATTTCATTTCATGATTTTCTCTGGATGTCCACGTCGCAAAAGAAATACGAAATAATCTACTTGAGCATATCTTACCTTAATTTACACGAGTTCGAACATTCTTTTTTTGATAGTTGTGAAAAACATGCTAAGAGTGAATCAAGAAAAAGATCTCGTCAAACTGAAATTAAAAACTCAAGTTCTGTAACTGGAATTGTTGGGCATTAATCTCAAAACAAAACGGCTATATTTATAGCCACAAACTTGTTAATGCATTTTTAGTGTGGCTTCTGATTAAATGGGGGTGTATTCCAAAGCATACAGTGAGAGACCTTGGAGTCTAAGCACTGAAAATTTAGAATTAAAACATTTTAAAAAACTGAGACTGCATGTAAACAATTAAAAACATATTCAACCTTGGAAGAAGAGTCAACATACAATATGCTACTACAAATGTTTATATGAATATGCCAAGGTTTGTTACTTTTTTAAACATTCACCTTTCTATGCTTTGCAGTTGCAGATTTAAAATACTACATGTATACCAATATTAGCATGTTCAACCTTGGAAGAAAAGTCAACGTATACTACTTAGGGACCGTTGACAAAAGATTTCTTTTTTTTAACGGCATTTGGCCGCTTACGTTTATAGAATTTTTATTAACCTTTTTAACGTTGAACAAGTAGGGCCAAAAAAGCTGATGTAGAAAACTTGCAAAAATGTCCTGGAATCAAATTTTTCTCCAGGTATGCCAAACAGGCATTTCCTATTAGCACAAATATTCCAGAAAACCCGTTATTAAGTGACCTGATGTGCTATATGTAGACCAAAATTAGGAATTATGTGTGGGTTTAGTTTTTTGCGAATTTAATTGAAGTTTTAAAATATGTTTAATATGATCAACATTATTAGTTGTTTATGAGACAAAGAATGTCAAAGTAACAAGGCCATGACATAAAATAATTTTATTGCCATATTTCTCAGTTCCATTATTTTTACAATGTTTTTGGAATGTCATATTAACTGACATTAACTGACCATACAGCTACTGCTATACTGCTGTCTGACTAAGACAAATTGAGCAGCTTAACGCAAAACACCTACCAAGTGTAGAAGCATTCCAATCATTTAAAAAAACATTTAAAACTTGTTTAAAATAATTCAAAACGACAAATTGGTATATAAATTACCAATATACTGTTCCAAACAGGAATTGCTAACGTATACGCGACACTTTCGTTTTGTCAACATTACAGTGTAAAGGCTCACGTGGTCACTGTTTTTAATGATTTTATTAGAAACTCATTTGCAATAAACAAGAATAGTAAATAAATTTATAAACAATAAAAATAAAAATAACAAACAAAATAAATTAATTTGAGACTCGTATTACCTAAGGTCCTTCTTGAGATTTTGGCTAAAATATCACCGTTACTTCTACATCGACTTAGCTTTATATGACAAAATAATCTCATCTTTTAATTTCAGTTACAATTACATTCAAGCAGCATTACATAACTAAACAGGGTAAACAGATATGAGAAAAACTAACCAATTTCAATTCTAAGAAGAAAATCTAAGATAAAGTGCATGCTACAAGAACTTAGTTAACAGCACAGACAACAACCATGCAATGTTGTTCACCATGAAGTTAAGTTATTTAACTTTCAGCATACTTCAGAAGGTAATTAAAGACTGACAGGTGCATAAAATGTTGAAATATTCCAAACTTTTAAATTTAATTTAATTTACTTCTTCTTTTTCTTATTATAGAGTTTAACGTTCCTTTTCCATGCTAGCATGGGTTAGACTGGTTTGTTTATTGGACTATTCAATACCAATCTATCATGCACATCTATCAATCTATCAATACACTTTGAATCCTATTCTGCTTACAGTCATTTTTAACAACTTGTTCCCAATTCATCTGAAGTCTACTCTTCCAGTATAACAAATTCCTATTTAAAATAAAATATTCATTCTCCTACAAAAATACCTCTCGATTAGATTATAATATTACTATAATTCCTAGGAGTTTTCGATCCATAAAAGGAGTTGGCATAGTAGTAGAACGTTTGACTACGGAACAAAAGTTGACGAGATCGACTCCTACCTGACAGAGGTTTGCTTTCCATATTATTTCTGAATTTCTAATCAAAACTCACTGCCTAATATAAAGCTAGCTTAATTTAGTAGGGTTGTTTGGTTGAGCCAATATCGTAGACGCAAATTGGTGCTCTAAGTACTCCAAGACCCGCCGCGTGCGCTCATCTGGAAACATTGTCTTGGAAATTTGTTGGTTCTCCACGTTAAGTTTAACAACTATCATTATCATAATATTCCACTCAATAATTATGAATCGCTAGCAGTTCTTCGCTTCGGTGTGTCATCTAGTGTGTTGAAATCATTAGAGGTTCCACGACTTTTGCCAGCAATAGTACGAACAGAAAATTGTGTTTTTATAGCGGTATCTTTGAAACCAGATTCTCTTATGGTAGGATTATCTCTATGGCGAACATTTGCACGCTGACGACCAAAATAATTTTCCAGATCATGTTTGCCATTTTAGAAGTTCCAAAGGCACCGATAACAATTTTTAACCAAAACTTGGGCAGCAAGTGATACCCTCATGACCGAATAAGGTGTCAAATTTATATGATTTGATCTCAATTTGTTCATCATTGTTAGACCATGCCGAGCTTCTTGAAAAATATAACTGTGTGATCTGAGTCTTTTTTTTTTGTGACTATGTTTACAAGTTCGAATTTTGTGAATATTAAATCAAATCTAAAATTGTGTTTGTTCTTTGTGACAGGGACTTTCACAAAATAAATCTACTGTAAGCACATTTTGAGCCTGAAACTTATAACCTCCTAAACATGCTTGATATGTCATAGCTTATAAGTTATAAATTATATATTTGTTTTATATTTATGACTAAATAAGTAGCCGTAAATCTTTTGCGACACCATCACTCTCTTTTTAAAATTAATCAAGTCAGTAAAAATAAAAATAAAAATGTTAAATGAATAAACTGCAATGTGGTATTTTACCGTAGAATACAAAACAATTTAAAGAATCCAAGTAAAGAGGAGTAAAACTTTGAATTCCTGAGATAAGGACAATCGTTTAGAAAACTAATTGAGTGATGGCCCTGTTGGGATCACAAACATAAAAAAGAAAGGGTTTTGGGTATTTTGCTGAAAATATTTTGTAAGGAAGCATGTAGAGTATCATAAAAACCACGTGTTTATTAGTATATGGACATAAATCTTTAATTTATAAATTTTATCTGGAAAAATGCTGAAATATGCAGGTCTTTCAAAGTCAATAAAATTATTCCATGCAAGGATTCATTGGTGTTTGATTGAATATATGACATATTTAATAGTGTAAAGAATATTACGTATTAAGTGAAAAGATTTGCAAGTGGCATGATTTTGAACTTCACAGTAATGAAAAAGTATGGGTGAGAAAGATATAGGATTTACTTCATCGAAGGATGAATTGACAAAAATTATATTTTTTAATTCTATCTGCGGCCTAAATTACAGAATTTTTAGGTAAATAAAAAGAGGTTTACTTGAGGTACTTTAATTAGAGACGGTAATAACACTCATGGCAGTGTCATTTTTTCGTTTACACAAGGAAGTTATTTGATATGCATAAATCAATGCGAGGATGGAAAAAAGTTATCAAAGTAGAGAAGAGAAATTTGGATCAGTACATGACTTTTTTTTTCGTTTGAATATGCAGTGTAATTTGCTTTGTGGTAGGAAATTTTTGTCTAATAAATCAAGGAAATATTTTCCTAATTTTTTAGAAACATTTTTGCTGAAGGGTGAGTTAATCCAAATAATTTTTCTTTTACGGTTTTTTGATTGTTGGAACAGTAGTAGCCTTTACATTAAAACTTAATTTGTATGCGTATCCTGAATTTTGAAGTGCTTCCATATATTTAAGGATGCTTTGATTAAATATTTCTTCATTCAAAGATAACGTCGTCTGCCGTGCTTTACGCAATAAGTTATCCTCAGAAACTCAGAGATATAACATGGAAAGTAAATTTCCGCCAGAGGTGTGAGACGAACACGTGAATTTCCGTTCCGTAGTGAAACGTCCTACCACTGTGCTAACTCCGCTATTTTTACATCATAGCAAAATATTTGTTGGTATATTATTATTACTGTGACGCAAAAATCAAAAAAAAAAAAAAAATCAATGAGGTTGATGTTGAAAAAAAGATGCTTATGTATAAATAATTAAATAATCTTGAAGATTATTTATATTATATGCTTCGCAATCAATTTGCTGTCGTTAAAAAACAAAATAGCATTTCCTAGAATATTAGACAAAAGCGTTCTTTGAAATAAGATATTGTTCACCATGTACTTATCATAGGTAGTTAAAACCCAGCTAAATCTTGTCTCTATGGAACATATACTTAACGCTTTTAACTGTTCCTGCGCAACTGATTTTTCATCAAATATTTTTAAAGCCAACGCCCAAAGACATATTTTGTTTATTGTTACTAGGAAATAAAGCAGTTTAGGTGAGTTTTTTTACCTTTTCATATGACCATCTGTTAAATCATTATCTTCATCTGAAATTTTATGGAGGTCTGCTGACCACTTGAATAGTAAAAGACAAAAGAACGCAACCAGACTACGAGTAATAGCTAGCAATACATTTCAAACACACATTTTTACTCTATAACCCAAGATATTAACAAACAGGACTAACTAAGTTAAAAACAAATATTTCACAATGGCATATTATCATTATGATGGCCAAAAGCAGAAAAATAGTAACTGGTTTATATAGTACCAGTAGCCATATTGGCTCACATTTTCAACGACTTTTGAATACTATAATATATATATAGTAGAAAAAAATCATCCTTTAGAGGTTATGTAGATAGTTTATTTTGATCATTACTAATTGGGGTTTGGATACACTTTAATTTTTATAACCGAGCTTTTCCTTTTTTATAAATAAATGTTTATACTAATTATAGTTAGCAATACCTGCATTTGTATTTTTACCTTTTTCTCTTTTATTAAATACCAAAATATATGTTCGATTATTTCGTTTATTTTATAATATCATTATTTCTTTGAAAAGAATTAAAACTTGTTTTTAAAATCAAACAGTCGTAAAAAAATACTTTTCCATATGTATTATTTACATACAAAAGACAACAACAGACACAAAATATTATCGCCCATGTTAGAGAGACCTAAATTGATGATGTTTTATTGCCTCCATTGAATTATTCTCTACTATTCTAATGCTATTGATAAAGAAACGGTAAAGCGAGACAATATTGTCTCGATTTAATTATTCTTTATTGTTCAAATATTATTGATAAAGAAATGGGTAGTTGGCCTAAAATATGAAAAAATATGCATGGTTTTCGGCACGCAAATAGGCATGAATTTCGCTTCAAATTTCGCCTCAAATTTTGCTCCAAAAATCAGAGCCAGCAAAAAAAACTTCCTTAATATAGAGAATTTTTACTGTCAAATGACCTCCACATTGTCCAAATCAACAATAACAAAAGTGTTGAAATATTCTCAGAAGGTTTTAACGTAGTAAAAGTATATGTTTTTAATAGTTCAGAAATTCAGAGTTTGAAAAGTTTACAAGAAAACCACTAAAACACTTTCTTGTAAAAAACATTAGTAAATGTCATTAAGAGAAACCATAGAATAATGTTTTTATGTGTTTTCAAGTGTGTAGAATCAAAATATCAAGATTATTTTCAGCAAAAAATTTATAAGATGGCTAATGTAACATAATAAGTTAGGGATTTCTAAAACAAAAAAGAAAAAAAAAAGAAACAGCAAAACATCAAAGCTTTCCTTGCCCCAAGCTCCTTCCAATTTTATTTTACTAGACTCTTACCCACGGTTGAATTTTTGAATTAAAATCCTAGCTGAGATAAATGTGTTGCTAGAATGTTATTATTGATAAATTTGTTATGTTGACCTTGTTCTTAAATCTTTCATGTTAAAAGCTGTATCTGATTAAGTTCAACAATCGATTTTAATTTTGCTTTACCATGAATAGCAAAAAGTTATAGCTCAAAAAAAAAAATAAATAAATAAAAAATTATGGTAGATTTTGGTAAAATTTACGAAAGATTACTTTTTTCTTTTGATAAGTAATTCAATTTTTTTCATTTCTGGAGCTGGTGAAGGAGATTTACCAAAAAGTTTAAAAGTTATCGATTTTCCACGATATTTCCTTATTATGAAATTTAAAATTTCAAGTAGCATTGTTCTTAAAGTTTAGGTTAAAAAAATTAACTCTTCATTTCTTTTCGTCGGATGACCTCAAAAAGAAGACCCTTTTGTGAAAAATACTTAAAAGATTATAAATAAATAAATATTAAAGCAAATACTTTTCTTTTCAATCAAGTTACAAATTTGTTTAGTAGGAATAGCGTGCTGCAACTGTGGGAGAAATTCCAAGATATGTTCGAAAGTTTTTAGAATAATCTTTTGGCAGTTATAATTTTAAGAACAAGTCATTAAAAACAATTATTTCAAGTGTGCTTTTATAAGTCTTGGATTTGAGTGTAAAAAATAAATACAAAACAATGAAACTTAAGAATGAAAATACGACAGGTTGAACCGATTTCTCTTGATATTATGCATATAAACGTCAATGTTTAACTTGGACACAACAGTATAATTTGAAAGTATACCTCTTCCCGTAAAATATTTATGAATTAAAACAATTTTTGTTTTCCAGCTGCTTATGAAAAAAGTGAATAACGATTTTCGTAGGCTCTGGTGGCGCCTTCCTCGCGTTGATTATTAATTGGGCAAAAGTAAATCTATCTGTTGATGACATCGCGTAGTTATTTAATTGATAATCGTAAATCTACAGACCCTAATGTTAACAGCTCAAAGATGTTGGTTGATTTTCATTGCCCCAGGTTATACTAAACGATGAAGACAGATAATAGATGGCCGTGTTTGAAAATGAATACTCTACGACTATGCCACAAAAAAATAGGTCCACTTATCTTGCGGCACACATCGCCAGCTGCTCGATTTTGTTAGAACACTACCAGTTCCGTGTAGGTTATGTGGTGTAGGGACGTCGAAATGCTCTCTACACGGCAGTTCTTGCATGTGAGTTTAATGGGTTTAATTGTCAGAGTTTAACCTCCGTTATACGACCAACGTCCTATTGTCTCATCGCAACGACCCCAATTATCTCTCTGATCAAGGCAATGTGGAAGGGCTATGTGATCTAAGACAAACTGATTGGCCTTTGAAAATACGAAAAAACCAGAAATAAACTCAATGTTGACATCGTCCTAGTCGTGATCGACATTGTAAACACAAAGTGTGTTGTGTAAAATGCCACACAAACTCTTATTAAAGGGATACACCAGATTTCAAGGACTGACCTTCATTATCGACCGGAAGAACGACAGTGAAGTCCAATAGAAATGGAATTTTCCTATCACATGCCTATTGTGTAATTCCCGACACAAACGCGAAGAAACGTTTCATAATGCCATAGACATCCCAGACGACGGTGAATACTAGAATTCGTAAGATGACTCAAACTACGATAATTAATTGAGATTCCGTGTTTCGAGAAGGCAATTTAGTAGAGCGCAGGTTGCCCCGGCTCTGAAATTCGGTTCAAAATCCTGACCATTTTTCCGATAGGCAACAGCGTCTCATTTAGGCGGCTTTCTCGGCTACTAACAAAACGTTGAACATTTGCTAACGTTTCCGCCGGAGTGGGACTAGTCATTCGCGTTGATCTATTGTTCATATCTTCCGTCAAAGTTTGTAAATTTCTACACATTCATATTTGTCACGGGCACTGTTTAGTTCTTGCTGTGCCTGTTCGCAGAACTGTCGCTCAGCCAGACTACGAATGAATAACTCGACGAAAGACGGCGATCTGGCTCTGGCCAACGGACTCGAACCCCGCACTTAGACATAAGGTTACTCACTACCACCTTGAAATTTTGCCCGTAGTCATCCATCAACGTTGTATATGCGTTGTCTTGATATGTTGCTAAATTTCAAAGCAATCTCGTCCGCTGACTTCGACGTCAATGGTATGGCAGTTTTGCGCGAAGACGCCACTAACAGGGTCAACGTACTTAAATGTCTTACCACCGAATTTTTCATGTAAGACAAAGAGAAGATCAGTTTGGTGGAGTTTGATCGATCGATTCTCTGTAAAATATGTACAGATCTCCTTAGTAGCTGAGTCTGTGTGTATTGCCCGACATCTTGATTAGATAACGACCTCCCGTCCTTTTTCTTTTGTTGCAGCGCCTTTTTGTGGTCTCGAATGATGAGCGGTAACTCCCTAAAACCCTACAGTGCCATAGTAAGCTTTGTTGAGAAAAATATCAAGCTCTTTAGACCTCAAAATTTTGGTATTGTTCTTCTTTTCCAAACTCAAAAAAAGAATTCTCGATGAATATTCATATGCATAAATTTTACCAAAGATTCCGACAATGCCATCCCAAAGTAAGGCCTACAAATTTCCAAATTGTGCCAAAATTTATCAGTGAGTTAACTCATTACGGAGTCATTTAGCTACTGAGTATACATTAAGGAGTAAAATGGTAAAGGTAAATAAGAACATGATGGAGTAAAAAAATACAGCAAGAATGCACTCGCTCTGCAAAACATATTATTGATGCAAGAAAACATGATGACGATGAAATAATCTTTAATTTAAAGTTGACAATCGCCTCAAGCATGCCTTTCAATCTCTTCATATTCCTCGCCAAGTTAGTTTTTACTTCTTCCTATGTTATCTCAAATTGAAACGATTTATCAAAACTAAAGGAGATATCGATAGCAATGTAAAGTTGGACCAACACCTTGAATATCTAAAAAAAGTTTGGTCGACGATATTGATCTATCGTTTGTCTTAAATTAATTAAGATATAAAATAATAAGTTTGAGCTCTTGTTGCCTTTATAAGAAAAGATATTCTTTAGGGTTGCCGTATTTTTTTTCATACTTGCTGAAATGGCATAACAGTCGGCCATGAAACGGACATGGCCCGCAGAACAATATTTCTATATTAATTAAAAAAAATAATAAATTCATAGTAACGAGACGAAATTCACAATCAAGTCTCAACATATTAAATATACACCTTATATCTTGTGGGGATATTGCAACAACATGTCCACGACCGGAAGAGAGACACATACCTGGGCTCCAGTCCATCCTCAATAAAAAAAGGCTTGAACATTTTTCATCAAAACATGCGAAGTATCGCTTAAAATTTCCATCTAATAGAAAGTATATTCAAATCGTATAAATGAATCGACATATTTACAACAAGCAAAACACATTCATTTAATGGCGATTAAGCAGTAAACTATAATATCCCAAACTAAACGGTTGTCAGCAAAGCACTTATAAAAGGCACTGGTATAGGAATAGGTATATATTTCAAGAATAATATCAAGTTTGCAAGACGTAATGATTTTGAGAGCTATCTTCAAAATATATGGTTAGAAATAAAATCTTAAAAATCAAAGAGTTTTTTATTATGTACACACTATCGAAGCACAAATACATCAAAGTGCTTACTTACCTAAGAACTAAAGCAAATCATTAGAAGACATGTGTCACTTGCTTCAGCAGAGAACAAAGAAATAGCAAAATGTAGGAGACGTGAATGTAAACTATCTCAAAAAGAGCTACAACAAAGAGTTTAAATCTATGCTTATAAGTTATGGCTTTAAACAAACAATCTCAAACACGAGTAGGTATGGCAATATAAATAAATCTTCATGACTTATCGACATTGCTTCTACAACCACACTTCAGCAGATATCATTCACAAATATCGATCGCTTGATCCATTGATGATAAACTAATAGGTTACGTTTGTAAAAAAAAATGCAACTAAATTTACACCGAGGATTACTTTACTTGTTAAGAAACAAGATCTTTGCTTTTGGCCGGTTTACAACTGTATACAAACACAAACTATGGTTGGTTTCAGTTTAAATCCAAGATATCTAATGTTTTTGATAAACATACCCCTGTGGTATATAAAAGGGTAAAAAATATCAATTCTCGCCATGTCTATCAAGTGATATATATATTGACAGAAACGAACAGTAGAGAATTGTTATAACAGAAATTTATAAAGTCGAAAAGCGATTCTGACATGAAATAATAGAAAAAGAAAAGAAAGCAAGTAAATATCAATCTTCGAAGAGCAAAATCATTTTACAACAAAATTTACTTTAAGAAAACGAAAAATCACCACAGAAATTAAATATAAAAGAAAATATTTCCTTCCAAACAAACTATGACACCAAAACACATGAATTTTCATGACGCTCAATGTACTGATCCCAACAAAATTTCAAATGGTTTTGTTGATTATTTAACATTCAATCATCAAATCTATTAAATTAAAACTAAATCCGCTAAAGAGTTTTATAGAATGGAGAAAAAACCCTCTGCTTTTGTGTATGAAACTCAAAGTAAATTCTAATTCAAATAGATAATATCTGTTAGTATTCAGAAACGTATAAAAACATTGAAACGATCAAAATCACTTGGAATAGACGATCTACCATCACAAATGTTAAAAGACAGAGCAGAAGTTATATCGCCACCATTATGTTTGATTATGAAATTATCCATACAAGAAGGGAGAGTGACCCCAATACATATAATTGGTAAAACTAGTGCTTTAGAAAATCATCGACCAATATCTGTGTTACCTGTTACATTAAAGTTATTTGAAAGAGAGATACACGATTAAATATTTAAAAACAATAAAACTACTAACTGAAGCGCAGCTTGGATTTAGAAAGACGAGATCCAAAGAAACAGTCGTTATCTGCTTGGCTAATTATATTCGTCATGAAGTGCACTCAGGGAAACATGTTGAGACATATTTTATCGATCTCAGCGAAGCGTTCGACACCAATATTCACTGCAAACTGAATTCACACTTATATGGTTTAAAGATTATTTGTTCAACGGTAAAATTGTTGTGTCATATATTAAAATTTATTCCAATGAGTGGTCAATGCGAGGTGTTCCTCAAGGGTCAATTCTGGGACAACTTCTCGTTACAGTATTTTTAAAACATATTGCACAATACTTAAAGAAAGCATGAATTGTTAAATACGCAGGCGATACAGCCATTTTTGTTTCATATAATTATTATTTTTCATTGAAAACACTTTAACACAGAAAATAAATGCACTTTCCATTTGGCTTGAGGAAAATGAACTCATCGTAAACTTAAAAATAGAAAAACATAATTAATATTGTTTGGCACTAAACCATGCATCAAAAGAAAATCTAGACCGGGTTTCAACCAAAGGATTACTAATAACTGTAGCTGAATTGTGCAAATACCTGGATGTTCGACTAAAAAACTTTTCAAAGGGAAACTTCCGGTCGACTTAGGCAACTAAATCGGTTAAAAAACCAGGTACCGCTTGTTGCCACAACTTCAATTTACACACAAAATATACAACGACTGTTTACTTACTGCAGAGATCTTTATTTAAACTTGAATGAAACATGGCTGAAGGACATAAACTCACTACATCAGAGAGAAAGCCAAATAATTGATAGGACAGAACCAAACCTGGCAGTTAAACCTTCCAACTGATAGAACTGATTTTGGAAAAGAAAGCCCAAGATGCTCTGAACGAAAAGTTGATTAAAGAATTCCACAAATATTTTAATCTCGTCAAAAGTTTGATCAACACCAGAAATAATGGATGTATTGTGTTGTTGCTAAAATTTAAAACAGAATTTGGAAAAAATTCTGTCTCGTTTCACAGCGCAAAGATTTTCAATAAAACTTCCGAAATTAGAAAAGATGTACATGAGTTGTCATTCAAGAAACTTATTTCCAAGCTGAAGCCATAAATATCTTAAACATTTTAATTGTTTTTATTGTTAGCATGTTCATATAGCATAAATCACTATATTTCAAATAAAGTTGAATGTACAATATATAAGTTGTAAACCAGGATTACATA
>JAUZNK010058047.1:0-15181 GCA_035046665.1 Euphysa ruthae
TTGAAACTTTTGAAAAAACTTTTGTTGGCCCCACCTAAAATTAATGAAATAATCATTTAATCGAATCCTCAAAATTTGAAACTCCTCATGAAAGCAATTTTTTCCGTTTTTTAAAAATGCCATTTTTAGATAATATAAACATTTTTTAATCATAAAAAACAAAAAAAAGAAGTTAAATTTATAAGTTTTAAGGTCTAAAATAGCCCATTTTTCAGAAAAGACCATAGTAACCTGTAGCTCTTATCAGTCACAGCAACACCATAGCAACCACTTTATAGCCAAAAAAACGTCTGCTACCTCAAATTTTTATGAATGAAGATTGCGTACTAAATTGCTAATATCATGTTTGATATTCTGTGAAAATTTAGATTATCAAAGAAAAATATAAGTTACCATATTCCCTGTTGAAAATGACACTCAAACGACTAAAAATGGTGAAAACTTGCAGAGTCAAGTTCAGTAATAAAAAGTATAATAAACGTAAAAGTTTTTGTGTAAAAAGTATATAATGTTGTCAAATACAAACAGTCCTGATATGAATAATAATGTAAACACAAACAGCACTGACGTAAATAACGTTGTAAATAAAAACAACCCTAATGTAAGTAATAATGTAAATACAAACAATACTGATGTAAATAATGTTGTAAATACAAAAAAACCCTGATTTAAAAAATAGTGAAAATGGCGCTTTGAATTTAATAAGAGAATTTTATATAGAATGAGAGAACGGCGTAATGAACAACTTTATCAAATTTTTTTCACTGCTACTAAAATCACAGCCGAGGAAGTTATGCTCGAAGCTAGTAAAGAACTTCATAAACTAGATAAAGTTGCTGACAACGATGTGCTTGACACTCCCGTATCATGTGATGAGACACGTGATGGGTCATGTGATGGGACACGTGATGGGTCATGTGATGGGACATGGCAACACCGCAATTATCACTATTTTGTTTTAAACGTATTTTAGATTATTTTTGGTTTGAACATTTTAGTGGCCTTTTTTCAAAATAAGGTTTTGTTGAGTGCCAGAAAAGATATCTCAAAAGCTTCTGGGTTAATTTATTTGAAATTTTCAGTGATTGCTTAGAACATTAAGAACTGTACAATGAGCGAGACTAATGTTAAGATGTTCAAATATTTGTTATTGTTTATTGACTTTAATTGCTTGCTTGCCTTCTTGCTTGATTTTGAGTTTGCTTACTTGCTTGCTTGCTTGTCTGCATTCTTGTTTTTTGCTTGCTTGATTGTTTGCTTGACTGTTTACTTGCTTGCTTGCTGGTTTGTTAGCTTTCTCGCTCGTTCGCTTGCATACTTGCTTGAATATTTACTTATTCACCTGCTTGCTTGCTCGTTTATTTACTGGTTTGTTAAATTTCTTGTTTTATTTTTTGCTTTAATACTTGCTTGCTTACTTGCTTTCTTGGTTATTTGTTTGCTTGCTTTTTTGCTTGTTTGATTACTTCCTGCATGCATACCAAGGTTGCTTGCTCATTTGGTTGTTTGCTAGTTCTCTCGCTCAATCGCTTGCATACTTGATTGCTTACTTAAATGCTTGCTTGCTTGTTTGTTTGCTCATTTGTTTTTTGCTGGTTTACTCAATTTTTCTCTTTCTTGTTTGCTTGCTTACTTGATTGGTTTTCTTGATTGTTTTCTTTATTGCTCGTTTGCTAATTTCCTATCTTGTTTGCTTATTGATTTTATAATATTACTTGATTTTCTTTGCTTGCTTGATTTCGTTTTTGTTTGTTTGCTTGAAGGCTGGGTTGCTGCTTACCTGATTGCTTGCTTGCTCGAATATGTGCTTGTTTGGTTGCTAACAGGTTTTATATGCTTGCTTGCTATTTTATTGCTTGCTTGTTTGTTTGTTTGCTTTCTTGTTCCATTGCATTCTTTGCACATTGCTTGTTTGCTTGCTTGATTAATTCCTTGGTACTTGTTTGATAGCTTGCTAGCTTGGTTTCTTGTTTGCTTGCTTAATTGCTTTTTTTCCATCTTGCTTGAATGTTTGTTTGCCTGCTTGCTTGAATTTTGCTTGCTTGTTTGCGTGTTTGCTTTCATAGTTGATTGCTTGCTTGCATTTTTATATGGTTGCTTACTTGCTTGTTGTCTGGTTTGCTGGCTTGCTTGTTTACTATTTTGCTTGCGTGTTTCATTACTTAGTTGATTGCTTACTTGCATCCTTTCATAGTTTCTTTTTTTGTTTGTTTGCTTGTTTGCCTACGCGCATGCTTGCTTGCTTGCTTACTTGTTCGCTTGCTTAGTTGGTTGCTTGCTTACCTACTTACTTGACTGATTGATTTCTTGTTTGCTTGCATATTTGCTTTTTTGCATGCATACTGGTTTTATATATTTTTTTGATTTTGTGTCTTGTTTGCTTTCTTATTTACTTGTTTACTTGCTTGCTTGCATGCTTGCTTGCTTGTTTGCGTGTTTGCTTGTTTAGTTGATTGCTTGATTGCATGGTTTTAGGAATGCTTGCTTGCTTGCTTAATAGCTTGATTTATTCTTGATTGTTTGTTTACTTTCTTACTTACTGGGTTAATGCATTTGTCCGCTCACTTTCTTGCTGGATTGATTGCTTACTTGCTTGCTTAATTGTTTGTCTATTTGCCTGCTTACTTGCTTATTTACATACTGGCTTACTTGCTTGCGTGCTTCTTTACTTTGATGATTGCTTGCTTGCATTCTTTCATACTTGCTTTCTTGCTTGATTGCATGCTTACTTCTTTTGTTGCGTGCATACTAGTTTTATATACTTGTTTGAATTTTTTGCTTGCTGGATTTCTTACTTACTTGTTTACTCTCTTGCTTGTGTGCGTCTAGCTCGCTCAATTGATTGCTTGCTTACATGCTTTAATTATCGCTTGCTTGCTTGCTCACTAGTTTGAATAATTCTTGCTTGTTTGTTTACTTGCTCGCTTACAGGATGAATATGCTTGTCTGCTTGCTTTCTTACTTAACTTCGTGCTTTATTATGTGCTTGCTTGCTTGTTTGCTTGACTGCCTGCTTGCTTGCTTTAGTCCTTTCTGAATTGCCTGTTTGCTTGCTAACTTGATTGCTTGTTTACTTACTTGCTTGCTTGTTTGCTTTCTTGCTTGCATACAGGTTTTATATACTTGCCTCAGTCTTTTTGCTTGCTTGCTGTTTTACTCGCTTGCTTTCTTGATTGCATACTTGCTTGCTTACTTGCTTGCTTGCATGCTTCATGTTCACTTGCTTAGTTGATAGCTTGCTTGCATTCATATATTATCTTTTTATTGCTTGCTTGCTTACTCACTTGTTTGCTTGCTTGCTTACTTGCCTGTTTGCACGTGCGCTTGCTTAGTAGATCTCTTGCTTCCTTACTTACTTGCATGATTACATTATTGCTTGCTTGCTTATTTGCTTCTTGTGTACATACTGATTTTATATATTTGTTTGATATTTTTTGCTGGCTGGCTTACTTACTTACTTATTTACTTGTTTGCTTGCATGATTGCTTGCTTGTTTGCGTGTTTGCTCGTTTAATTATTCGCTGGCTTGTTTGCTCTTTTGCTTGATTTATTCTTGCTTGCTTACAGGATTAATATGCATGTCTGCTCGCTTTCTAGCTTGATTGCTACTTGTTTGCGCACTTGTTTGCTTGCGTTTTGTTTTCTTGAATTCTTTCTTCCTAACTTGCTTACAAATTTTTTTCTTGCTTACTTACCGGTTTTATATACTTGATTGATTTCTTTTTTGCTTGCTTGCTGAGTTTATTGCTTGCTTCCTTACTTGCTTGCTTGCTTTCTTGTATGCTGGCTTACTTGTTTTGCTATATTTTGTTACTATCTTGGTTATTTACTGGTTATATATACTTGAGTGATAAATATTTTCTTGCATACTCGCATGTTGCATGCTTGCTTACCTGCTTGCGTGCTAGCTTGCTTAGTTGATTGCTGGCTAGTTTAGTTGATTGCTTGCTTGCATTTTATCATGATTCCTTGCTTGCTTGCTTAGTTTAGTTCTTGCTTGTTTACTTGCTTCCTTGCTTGATTGATTACTTGGTTGTTTGCTCACTTACTTGCTTGCTTGCTTGCATGAATGCTTCCTTGCTTCCTTACTTGCTTGTTTACTTGCTTGCCTGTGTTCTCGCCTGCCTGTTTGCTTGTGTTCTTGGCTGCTTGCTTGCTTTTAATGATAGCTTTCGTTCTTGATTGCTTGATTGATTGCTTGATTGTTTGCTTACTTGCTTGTTTGCTAGCGTGCTTAATTGATAGGTTGCTTGCATTTTTACATTCTTGCTTACTTGTTTGCTTGCACGTTTGGTTGCTTAGTTGATTACTTGCTCGCGTTCTTTCATTATTCCTTGCATGTTTGCTTGCATAGTTTATTGCTAGCTTGCTTACTTGCTTCCTTGCTTGCTTGATTGCTTGCTTACTTGATTCCTCGTTTTCTTGATTGGTTGCTTGCATTCTCCCTTTCTTAATTGCTAGCTTGTTTAATTGATTGCTTGGTTGTTTGGTTATTTGCTTGCTTACTAGCTTACTGGTATTATACACCTCCGTGCTACTTATTCTTTGTTTGCTTGATTACTTGCTTAATTGTTGCATATGGCTGCCATGCTTGTTTGCTTGCTTACTGGCTTACTTGCATGCTTGCTTTCTTAATTGCTTTCTTGCTTGCTTGATTGCTTACTTACTTTCTTTCTTTCTTTATTGCTTGCTTTCTTACTTGTTTCCTTTCTTCATTGCTTGCTTTCTGGTATGCTTATTTGCTTGCTTGCTTGTTTGTTTCTTGTTTGCTTGCTGGCTTGTTTGCTTTCTTGTTTACATACTGGTTATATATATGTTTAACTGATATTGTTTGCTTGTTTGCTTACTTGCTTGTTGAATTCTTGCTTACTTGCTTGCGTACTAGCTTGCTTAGTTGACTGATGGCTTGCTTGGTTGATTGCTTGCTTGCACTCTTTCATGATTGCTTGCTTGCTGAGTTTATTGCTTGCTTGCTTGCTTACTTGCTTGCTTGATTGATTGCTTATTTGTTTCCTTACTTACTTGCTGGTTTGAATTCTTGCTTTCTTGCTGGCTTACTTGCTTGCATGCCGTCTTGTTTGCTTGCTTGCTTAATTGCTTGCTTGCATACTTGCTCTCTATTTTCCATGCTTGCTTGCTGGCTTACTTTTTTTCACGTTAGCTTGCTTTTTTGCTTGCTTGCTTGCTTATTTGCTAGCTTGCCTCCTTGCTTGTTTGTTTGCTTACTTGGTTACTTGCTTTATTGTTTGTTTCCTGTTTTGCTTGCTTGATTGATACCTAGGTTTTTTGCTGACTTGCTTGCTTACTGGTTTTATATAGCTGCGTGATATCCTTTGCTTGCTTGCTTGTTTGCTTGAACGCTTCATTGCTTGCTAAATTGTTTGATATGGTTGCCATGCTTGCTTGTTTTCTTGCTGGCTTACTTGCTTGCTAGCTTTCTTGACTGCTTTCTATCTTGTTTGTTTGCTTAATTGCTTGCTTGCTGGTTTTATATAGCTGCGTGATATCCTTTGCTGGCTTGCTTGTTTGCTTTCTTGCTTTCATACAGGTTTATATACTTGCCTTATTTTGTTTGCTTCCTTACTTATTTGCTTGATTAATTGCTTGCTTTCTTGCTTACTTGCATATTTGCTTGCTGAGTTGATTGCTTGCTTGCCTGCTTACCTGACTGCTGATTTCTTTCTTGCTTGCATACTTACTGGTTTTATATATTTTTTTTGAATTTTAGCTTGCTTGATTTCTTACTTACTTGTTTACTTGCTTTCTTGCATGCTTACTTGCTTAGTTGATTGCTTGCGTTATTGGTTGCTTTCTTTCTTGCTTGCTTGATTAATTGCTAGTTCGCTTGCTTACTTGTTTGTTTGCTTGCTTGTATTCTGGCTTGCTTGCTGACTGGTTGGCTGGCTGGCTTGCTGGCTGGCTAGTTGCTTGCTTGCTTAGTTGATTGCTTTCTTTTTTGATTGCATTTTGCTTGCTTACTGCATACTTGCTTTTTTTCTTCCTTGCTTGTTTTCTTGTTTAATTATTTGCTTGCTTGGCTGCTTGCTTGCGTCCTTGCACAAATACTTGCTTGTTTGCTTCCTTTTTTGATTGCCTGCTTGCTTGCTTATTTGCTGGTTTGTTTGCTTGCTGGATTTATATGCTTGCTTGCTTTTTTTTTAGTTTCTTGCTCGCTTGTTTGTGTGCTTGCCTTCTTGTTTGATTGCTTCCTGGCTTGCTTGTTTGCTTACTTGTTTTCTTGCTTGTTTGCATGCTTGCTTGCTTGTTTGTGTGCTTGCTCGCTTAGTTGATTGCTTGCTTGCTTGCTGACTTGCTTGATTTATTTTTGTTTGTTTTTTTATTTGCTTGCCTGTTTGCTTACTGGATTAATATGTTTGTCTGCTTGCTTTCTTGCTTGATTGTCTGCATGTTTGTGTGCTGGCTTGCTTGCATCTGTTTTCTTGATTGCTTTCTTTTTAGCATGAATGAAAATTTGATTTCTTGCTTGCTTGCTGTTTTTATATACTTTCTTAATTTTTGGTTTTCCTGGCTTGATTGCTTTCTTGTTTATTTGCTTGCTGTCTTGCTTGCTGCTTGCTTGATTGATTGCTTCTTTGTTGGCGGGTTGCTTACTCTTTTTATATGCTTACTTGCTTTTTTTATTATTTGTTTACTTGCTTTTTTGTTTGCTTGCCTTCTTGCTTGATTTCTTCAAGGTTTGCTTGCTTCCTTGCTTACCTGTTTTATATGTTGGCTATGCTTGCTATGTTTACTTGTTTGCTTGCTTATTTACTTTATTGTTTGTATACTGGTTTTATATACCTAATCGATATTATTTACTTGCTTGCTTACTTCCTTGCTTGCTTTCTTAATTACTTTCTTGCTTGTTTACTTGCTTACTAGTTTTATATGCTTACCATGCTTGTTTGCTTGCTTACTGCTTTTATATGCTTGCCATGCTAGCTTGCTTTTTTACTTGCTGGTGTATCATTATCTTTATGTGTCATTTCTTCGTGTTGTGCTAAATTTTATCTCAGCATTACACTTTTTAAAATGTGGAGGTTGTTTTTAAATGGTGTTATTAAACTTTTTTTTCTTTTTTGAACATTCCGAGTTTTAACGAGCAATAAAAAAAGATTTAGTACTAACTTGTAGAAAGTAGCACTTTCAAAACTATAGCTCTGACAAAACATCTTAAAAAATTGAAGAACAATAAATATCTCGAAAAATATTTTTTTAACGATGCCACCTCCATCGCTTGTTAAATAGAAAGAAAATAATCAATTCAAAAAACACGGTATTCTGGCTTGCTTGCTGACTGGTTGGCTGGCTGGCTGGCTGGCTGGCTGGCTGGCTGGCTAGTTGCTTGCTTGATTGCTTAGCTGATTGCTTTCTTTTTTGATTGCATTTTGCTTGCTTGCTGCATACTTGCTTTTTTTCTTCCTTGCTTGTTTTCTTGTTTACTTATTAATATCGAGCCGAAATGTTATAGTATAGTTCTTATTATACACATAAGAAAAAAACCAACGAGAACATTAACAAGCAATAAAGTCTCGGAAGTTTATAAAAGAACATTTTTTGATTTCAAGTTCTTTATGTATCATTTCGTCTTGTTGTGCTAAATTTTATCTCAGCATTACACTTTTTAAATTGTGGAGGTTGTTTTTAAATGGTGTTTTATTAAACTTTTTTTTCTTTTTTGAACATTCCGAGTTTTAACGAGCAGTAAAAAAAGATTTAGTGCTAACTTGTAGAAAGTAGCACTTTCAAAACTATAGTTCTGACAAAACATCTTAAAAAATTGAAGAACAATAAATATCTCGAAAAATATTTTTTTAACTATGCCACCTCCATCGCTTGTTAAATAGAAAGAAAATAATCAAATCAAAAAACACGGTATCAAACTATACCCCTCGTACCCCTCATCTCAACGACTATATCGCACCCAAAAATCTAAAAATATATATTCCTACATGCCAAGTTTTTTCAAAAATCTTATAAAGCAACAAGAGTTTTTCTTAATTTTGAATTCAAGCACATTCCAAAAATTCGATTGTGCTTTTTCATTTAAATGATTATGTAAACTGATGTGTAGTTTACACAACTCTTAAGGTGTGTATGCATAAATAGATATATCAACAAAATGTGAATGTAACATCAAGAGATGAACACTCATAAACAGAAAGTAGACGGTAATAAAAGATAGTCGAAAAAAAAAATAGTTTTCGGATTATCAAGGCAAAAACAAAAACAAAACGCGCCATAATTACAATTCAATAAGAAAAGGTAAGGGTAATATTAATTTAATATTTAATATTTAATATTTAACTACAAATTATATTGCTATATAGAGAAAAGAAAACAGTTAAATTTCCAAGCTAGTCATATCTAAAACAATAATTTATTTATTGGTTTCATAAATAAAACGTAATTTTAAAAAAATAATCTAAAATAATTTTCGGAAACCGAAATAAGCAAAATTACAAATCATTACAGAAAATTTTGAAATTATAAATAAAACTCAGAAAAAAGTTTAGAACGTAGTAAACTTTGAAAATGCCCTTTCAATTGGATAACATATTTAGGAACCTGATTATAAGAATTATTAATATGTTATCCCTTTTATTTATTTTTTTTATACCAAAGAACATTTTTATTCAATCAGCAAAGGCGGCCTAAGTCTGAAGTTTCGGAAAAGTGATGTGAATTTTAATGTGAAAGATTTTTTATAAACCAACATAAACAGCAATTAAACTTTGAATAATTAAAGGTTTCCGTTCAAACTTATCCAATACTCTGTATAAATTCAAACAATCCTAAAAAAAAGTATTATTACATTCTCCTGTAAAGGAGGCGGTTGGCATTCATGAACATGTGTCAATTTTACAGACCAGAACTTCGATTATTCACATAAAAAATTGTAAGAACTCTGCAATCAAATTAGTTTGTCTTCTAATCATTCCTTCAGATTATGTCATTAAAACAAATAAATGTATATTGCAATTTTCTTACAAAAACATAATAATATTCATTTTATAAAATTTTATTAAATAATATTATATAATATTATTATTAATATATATTATATATTATTATATTATATAATATTATATAATATTATTATTAAATATTATTAAATATTATTAAATATTAAGGTGTTAATAAACTTTTAAAAAGTGGATTGGAACAAAAAATGTAAAATGTAAAAAATGTAAAATGGTTAAAGAGGAAAAAAATGAAAATCGTAATTTTGCTATTTTAGGCAATATTTCCCTCAGATATATTTTTTTCATATTTTTTTTTTTAGCTACATCATCACAATGTGTGCCTTTAACAAATGTTGCCACATTTTTTCATTTTTAATTTTTTTCATTGTTTTTTTTTTTAACTTGAGATATTTAGATGTTATTAAATGAAAAGTTGTAATCCCTACGACTATGTTTAAATCTAAATACCTCGCGATGTTTTATATAAACCGCCCTTAAATATGAGAGTATTGAGTAGAGTGGGTGGATAATAAAAATTATGTGCTTTTCTGAGGGTGGGAGATTTTCCGTTGTTAGGGAGGAAGTTGACCACTTATTATAATTTAGTTTTATGGAAAGTTAAGGGTGTGCTACTCTGATTTTTTTTTTAGGGGAGCTAAAATCTATGCTTGATAAAGTCACTACAAGGATTTTTTTTAAAACCAAAGCATAATGCTACATGGTGCTGTGACATATCTTTTATTTCTTAGATCATATATCCAGCATGGAAAAGTTTGATTTTATGAGCCCTTGGATAAACAGTGATGTCGAGATTCATGTCAAGTCGGCCATACTTCACGTTCACAGCCAAGTTCTCTCTTTAGCGTCGCCAGTCTTTAAAAGTATGCTCGATTCAGAATTCAAAGAAGGAATAAGCAAAGTCATAAAATTACCAGAGAAAGAAGTTGATAATATTATTGACTTGCTGCAATTAATTTATAGTGGAGGTGTGATCATCAGTAACAATGTTAAAGCACAACTTTCTTTGGCTCAAGAATATCTATTGGAAGGACGTTTATATCATGAAATAAACAGATACCTCATCAGTCAGCTACCAACAGTTGAATTACTGCTACTGGCTGAAAAATACGACTTGGCATGTGTAATAAATTCATTAACTGCAAAATTAAATTTTACCGATATTGAAGAACATGCAGAGTTTGATAAGATAGAAAGTGGTAATTTGAACGTAATTTTAGTTCGCCATATTAAAGAAACCAGGGAAGTAGTCCGCAACACATTCGAAAAATTAATTCCTAATAAAGAAGATCAAAGTAACCAACATGTTTTACCACAGCACTATTCCAATGGCAAACGAAGAGTTTGTGATTTAAGCGCTAAATGTAGCAAGTGTTTAATAAATTTAAATTTTGGAGCGTGCATCGAGTGCATTAATCAAGCTTTGGAGGATATTGCAAAATTTATTGTTGGAAGTTAATTAGTAAGAATCAACCACTAATCAATCACCTTTTAAAAATTCAATTTTTGCCGCTTTTTTCACCCCAGTTTGAATTCATATAACACTTTTTTAGTTGTGATTTTAAGTCGTGATTTTGTATTTTCTTAATAAACATTTAGGTCTTTTATAAAATTTTCCTCAAAAAATTTATCAGAGCATTTCTGTGCTTATAAAAAAACGCTATGATAAGGCTACATATACGTATACCAGCTCCTTTTAATGTGTAGCATCGTTTGAATTAGAATCTTTTCTTATTATTTCTTAACCACACTATCAATTACACGCATAGGTAACAGAAACAATACCAACAGTCATCCAAAATAAAGATAGCAGAAAAAAAAATTGAAAATCATCCAGCGTTAGTATCCAATTACCTCGGTAATAGAGAAGTAAAATTCATTCGATACATAGGTGCTAAAAACAATTCCATCACTCATCTACCATATAGCTATCAGAAACGATATTAACAGCCATTCAACATATAGAAAACAAGAAACATGATTCTGCAAACATAAGAACTACTACAAAAATATGAGAAAAAAAAACATGTCTACACGGACGAAAAGCTTAAAAAAATCCGTATTGGTTGAAAAAAACTTTCTAGGTTTTAAAAAGCTTCGTTTTCATTTGTTTTATACAACATCTGGTTGAGCATACATTTAGGTCTTCCAGAGGAACGGCCAAAATCAATTAGGGGTTTCTTGCACTAAAATTTCATAGAACAAAGCAGCCTCATCCTTTTGAAATAAGCCAAAATTTTCCAGCAAAACTAACAAGTTAACATTTGTTAGCATTATAATTACCCTCAAGAATTTAATTTTAGATAAACAGTGTTTCAATAAAAAATCCCCAACAATTCCCATATTTATTAGCATCAACTTTTTCTGAAAAATATCTACAGTTAGAACAAATTGTTAATCCCATACCCAATCTAAGAAATGTCTATAAAAACTCACAACCCTTCTTTTTAGCAAAGGTTGATGAATTATTTTCATACATATTTTTTTACTTTTTTTAAACATAAGTATATATATATATATATATATATATATATATATATAAATATATATATTGTAAATAATATAGCTGAAGATCGTTAGTGACCCTAACGTGAAACTCTGAGTACGATATAAAGTCTCAATTTTTCATCTTCGAACCAAAAAAAAAAAAAATATATATATATATATAACATTTATGAAAATAAAAGATAAAATTAACTCCAATCTAAAACATTTATATAGAAAAAGATCTTTTTAACAAGTTATCTAAAACGTAGTCTGAGAGAGAATGAGAATGTTCTATTTAATATATATAATACACAGAAAATAAAAGATAAAAAGATCTTTTTAAAAAATTATCTAAGACGTCGTCTGAGAGAGAATGAGAATGTTATATTTAACGTGGGAACCAACAAATTGCGGAGACAATATTTCCAAATGTGCCCAAGTGGCGGGTCTTGGAGTATTTAGAACGCCCATTTGCGTCTACGAAATTCGCTCAACAAAACAACCCTACCGATTTGAGCTAGCGGTGCATTACGCAATGAGTTATGCTCAGAAACTCAGAGATAACATGGAAATAAATTTCCGCCATAGGTGGGAGTCCAACTCGTAACCTTTCGCTCCGGAGTCAAACGTCCTACCACTGTGCCAACTCCGCTCTGCAACGTCTATGCAACATCTATCTCCGTCTATGCAACGCATTGATCAAACCTCTTTTTGACTTTGCCTGTATCGTTTGCTATTCGGGTTTAAACGATTCAATGAAAGTCCGTTTAAAAACCGCCCAAAGAAAGGAGAGTAAGAATGTTATATTAAACTTTCGGAACCAAAAAATTTCCGAGACAATGTTTCCTAAAAAGCTCAAGTGGCTGGTCTTGGAGTACTTAGAACTCCCATTTGCGCCTATGAAGTTTGCTCAGCCAAGCAATCCGAAAAATTGAGAAACGTTGCATTACGCAATGAGTTTCGCTCAGATACTCATGATAGCATTGAAAGTAAATTTCTGTTATACGTAGGTGTCGAACTTTTAAATTTCGTCCCGGAGTCAAACATCCTATCACTGTGCCAACTCCGCTTAAAATAAGTGTATCCGTTTCTGTCTTGACTTCAATACTAGATTCCATATCCGCACTGAAAGAAATTAATTGGTTTCCTGTTGAAATGAGAATTAATCAATGCGTATCTGCTCATTCTTTTAAATTCTGAGTCAACATTAATTACATTCCTGAAAAATTGATATAAGTTTCGTAGACTGAAGGTCTACAGGAATTGACTATAAATTTTTCTTTTTATTTCTTCCCAGCCACCTAGTGTAACTTTCCAGTCGTCTCATATAACATGTGCTGGAAAAACGTAGCTGTTGCAGTTAATCTAGCCAAAATATGAGTTGATTCGCACAGTTAAAATTTATGCACAACAATCTCAGCTTTGGTAAGAAACTCTAACAAAAAAATATACACGGAATGTAAAAATGATGTTATGACTATATATTTAATAGAAATGTAAATTATGTTGAAAAAAATACCCTATCTTTTTCAATTTTCTGCTCAATTCAGCACATCACTTCTTGAAAGAACACATGAATTTTTGGTCAAGCACGCAAACTTTTCACAACTTTATATTATAAATAGAGGTTGGGCAGAAAAATATTCATTTGAAATGAGCGTTTTCGTACGGTTCATTTTTGGATCATTACAGAACACAAAAAGTTAGAGATAGGAGGGTAAAGCAATGCTAGATACTTTGTGGTAGAAAAACATTAACATTCATGTAGCATGTACAGTGGACCTAGATATTTTGAAAAAAAGTTCTATCTAAATCGCAATGTTGGAAAAATATTAAACATTGGTTCAGGGCTGCTCGTTGACAGGGCATCGTGGTCGCTATTATTTCCATCACATTTTTTTAGATTTTTTCCCATTTTTAAAAAACTAGTACCTAATTTCCTTATATGGTCATTTTGAGGAAAAATCACTTACTCTTGTATACCTTTTCTCTAGAGAATCTTTAAATTGTTTTTGTTTGCCTGTTACCAGAATGTAAGTTAGGTAGTTGGTACGATGAAACCAAAAAACTATAAATACAGCTTTTTTGAGAGATCTAGAGACAAAATTCTATGGAGCCATTTCATATGCTTAAAAAGTTTACATTAAGATTGCTCCAGTAGCAGTGTTATAATTTAGGTTCCTTTAGGTAAATTAAATTTCCGGGCATGACATCGTGTTAAAATTTTCTGGGATCCACACATTCAGTAAATTTTTTTTTGAACTTGTCTCGAAATTGATTTTAGAACAAATTGGTCTGATCTTTCCAGTAGCCTATACATTAACTGCTCTAACGGATAGGTTTTTCGACAAAACGATTCTAGGTAGTTACGGATGTCTTTGATATTTGCAAACTAATCTTTCATTAAATAGCCATATCCTTCATTTCTCCTAATATGCTCTGGTGAGTGGTGGAAACTTGCATAAAGTGTGTCATTAAGAAGAAATAGTGAATGATTACTGATCAGGTTCAGCGAGAAATCAAGATATAGTTGCTGATATGCTGCAATATCTACTTGGCCAGAAAAAGATACAACATTTAAGATGACACTGAGTTATTACGTAATGTTAGTTAGTGTTTTTTATAATTTTTAGGAACCAGATCTCTTATAGTAATGACAGCTTCTTCAGAGGAAAATTGTATACTAGTTATTTTGTAACTATTTGTTATTTGTTATTTTTTAACATTTATTTTGTAAATTTTTTATTGATAGTGAATAAATACTTACTTACTTACTTAGTTATATAATGAGGGACTGTGCTGCTGATTGTGTTATTGGAAAGTAAGCAGTAGCCTTATTTCTAAATGTTCAGTCCATTTATTTACTGTGACATAGCATCCATTTTGCACATTTAAGAAAAGTAGAATGCTTTTGCGATAAGTTTCTGTCTTTCATTGTATCTTGGATGAAGAAACACATATCAACATTGTAGGAATTAAACTCTACGACCATTCCATCATTGTTTAAGTTGCCACAGATATAGTTGCTTTTGGAGTTTCATTCTTCTACTTTATTTCGTCTAAGTTTCAAAGGAGTTAACACAAATGTTATGCTTCAAATCAATCATCTTACCAGAACTCAATTTGGTTTTGTTGTTCAGCACCGTCCCCACCATCTTTCAAATACATTGTTTATTTATCTCCAAATTTTTTTTTTTCAAATTGAGCCTCATTTGTTACCAAGTGGCTCCATTTTTATCTTAACTAACTCTTTAAAGGATAACTTCACACCTTTAGAGTATTAACAACAAAAAATTTTTCATTGGTTGTGGAAAAATAGACTCCTTTTTTTCAAAAAACACGTCTATCTTTACAAATTTTTTCTCGACGTAAAATTAAATTATACTTAAGGGCTATTGCTTCGCCAACTGAAAATTGGCTTTTAAATTTAGAACTGATTTCCAGATATTTCCTTTTCACCTTGGAGATTTTCTATGCAAAGTAAATAACCTACATGATTTTTTTTCTTGTTACAAAATTAATTTTCAGTGACATTTACTTCTAACACAAAAAAACTTTCTGCTGCTTTCCTTACGAGGTAAAGTCAATAGTATAAACATCATGAACTATTACATAAACTTTACAACCGTTTCTTTGTGTCAGTATGTATTATTTCAACTTGTAACCATTTATTTTTTTGAGTATAACATATATAAACATATAGAACATAT
>JAUZNK010058058.1:0-31769 GCA_035046665.1 Euphysa ruthae
GATAGCTTCTTTAATTTTGCGAGAGACAAGGCGAGGTTCGGAGTCGATGATCGATTTGTTATCCCATTGAAATGAATCATCGACTCCGAGAGAGGACTACACTATGAAATGCGATTTGAGAGAGTGACCTTACGCTTGTAATTTGATTTGCTAACCACTTAGCACGCTATATCTAATATTAGATACATCAAAACACTCAAAAAATCATTTTGTGAAAAACAATTCTGTTTATTTACATTTTACTGTAGTTCTACCATTTTGAATTTCTATAATTTTAATTTTTTCAACAACAGAAGACGCTATGACTCATTTGATGCAAAATATTATAGTAAAATATTTCCAAAAATTCTAATATAATAGGCCATGTCTAAAAAATTTTGATCGGCGGTATTTTGGTTTTGACGCACAAATTATTTAAAAACAGATAAGAAAAGAAGTTATGTCATTAAATATTTGAACATAAAATCTCTGTATGTGTATAAACATTAAGACTCTAAATTCTCTCTTAATAAGAGAGAATTTTATTGTAAAAAATCTTTTTAAAGAATCTAATAAGCATTTAACAGATTTTTGTTTGATTTAACAAATATAATTTACTACATTTTTTAATTATAATTTTGTCAACAACAGAAGACTCATTGCTATGACTCATTTGATGCAAAATATAAAAGTAAAATATTTCCAAAAATTCTCGCAAAGCAGGGTTTTTTGTAGAAATTTCGCCCATTAAAGGTATTTCTTATCAAACTTATCGTGAAAGCCATTATCAAAGATTATCAAGAATTTAAAACCTTCAATATATCATCCACCATCTTTAAACCACGCCTTATTAGCTTCCCTATTCGGTATTTAGATAAATGAAAGACACGATTTTAGCTAATAACGTGCAAATAAGATGAAAACTTCTATAAGATTAATAATACTTGATCACGCTGTATTAATAGTTTAATATTGTTAACTCACAGGACCAATACATTTTCATTCATCGTGTAATAATGGATTACCTTAACCAAAGAAATGATGAAGAAGAATTTATGTCTGGATACTCAAGTCTTTTATCAAATACTCATAGCCAAAAAAGTCTCACAATAAAACTTGGTGCTGATGATGCAGAAGATGCTACAGGTGAGACTAATGTTATCATTCTGAGGACGTTAGCTCAGAAAAAGAATCTATAAATTAAATTTCCATATGTTGTACAAAGGCTGTTCGATTGATTATTTTTTGAGAAGTATTTTAGGTATATTGGGTCAGCATTTTTATTTTTCAATTCGAGTGAAGTTTATTGAATTTACTGAGTCAGCACTTTTAGTTTTTAATTCGTATGAAGCTTATTGAATATATTGAGTCTGCACTAGTTTTTAATTCGTATGAAGCTTATTGAATATACTGGGCCATGTCTAGAAAATTTTGATTGGCGGTATTTTGGTTTTGACGAACAAATTATTTAAAAACAGATAAGAGAAGTTATGCATTTAAATATTTGACTATAAAATCTCTGTATGTGTGTATAAACATTAAGAGAGAATTTTATTTTATTATAAAAAACTTTTTTAAAGAATCTAATAAGCAGTTTTTTATTTTCGAATTTCGCTAGAAATTTATGTCCTCGGATTCACTGTTTTATAACATTAAATTCAATTTAGTCATTTCTGTAATTTCAATTCCGTCTTACAAACGCTTTAAAGTTTATGTGTGCATGTTTCTTGATTGAAAAATATATACTGTCTTTATTTAGCTCTCTTGTCTGAAGAAACCATTGAAAAGGAGCTGGGAGAGTTCAATGATGAGCTTGCTAATAAAATTGATATTTGTGAAACTATAACTTGAACCGACTTGCTGCGAGTTGAGAGCTTGTCACAAAGCATTGAAAAGGTGAATAAATTTAAAGATTTGTGAATAAACATACAGTGGCATTAACATAGGGACAAAAGATCTTATCAGAAGATGAAATACAACGGTTGCGCATTTTACCAATTTGATAAAAAATCCTAAAGTTACATGATCGTAGAACTATACAAATAATATTCATATATTAGATTGCAGAAAAAGTAGTCCATGGTTTCTAAGTTGTATTAAGGAGAAAAAAAATTTAATACGAAATTGGAAGTATCTTATCTTGTCGAATTTCAGTTCGTGATGTAAATATTTTTTTAAGCAATGAAAATATTGTTAAAAATTTTTATTTATACATATATATATATATTTTTTTTTATATACTTTTTACGTATTAAAAGTTGACAGGAATTACTTGTATTATATTCATTGGTTTTAGATTTTTTTAATATTAATAAATGGAACATATTGAATTTATGTTTTTTGTAGAATGTTAGCGAACGCGTTGATGGAGGGAGTCGTTGGTGTATTGTTGATGGAGGGTGTTCTTACTCTATTGTTGATTGGAGGGAGTTATTAACCTTTTTTATACGGAGTCTACTTAAGGGTTAACACACGTTTAGTATTTTGAGTTAAAGTAGCCTCAGTATAAAATCGGATTCTAACTGTTTTGGCGTAAATTTGTAACTTAAAGCAATAAACACTACGTGCGCAAAATTAAAACGGTTTCAGGTTACTTAAAGTGTATTATATTTAAGGAGATACGTTGATTACGGCATATATAGATATAAGAAGTAAAAAGAAAAGCAAAAATATTTACTACGTAGAGTAACAGTTTTAATTTTTACTACTTTGTGCCAGCTTTTCAGACGTTTTTTTTATTAGCCATCATAAAAGCAAAGTTAAATAAAACACCAACAACAAATAATTTAAAAAATCTCTTTATATACGCATCGGAGTTCTAAAGCGTCGCGTTAAAGTTGATGGTTTAAAGATTTAGTCAACATCTTGTGCGTTTTCTATACTCAAATAATTTAGCATATTTAAGACTACAAGTGAGTGGTCGCGAAGAACTTCATTTATAAAAATCTTGACGGAATGTTTCTCTTCATACATCAAGTTGTTTGTGTTTAGTAAACAAAATCATTGAGGCGAGACCTTACACTAACCAATTTGCAGAAAACTGATTGATTAAAATATCATCCGAGATGCAAAAATAACAATTTTTTTTCTTAAATTTTGATGAAAAATGAGAGAATTGGATTTATTTAAAATAAGATGAAGTGGTTGATATTTTTAACGGTTATAAATGTGGTAGAAAGTACAGCTTACGAATCCTTGGCTGCAATTTTAAATCGAACCAAATCGATAGTCGTGGAAGAGCAGGAGGAGCCAGAATGTTTAGAAGATCAAGGTCCAGGCGTTGTACAAACTGGAGAGCAAACCGCAATTAAAAGGTACTTTGGAATGCAACCCGGATTTTCATCACCTGGTGGGTGCCATGGAGGAAGTGCTGGTTCTCAATCCCATCATTGCAGTCATAAGAAACACAGTCACAATGGTGGTCATGGCATCAGTCATTCACCTGGTTACGGCCACTCCGGTGGGACAGGTAGTCATGGCGCTTATGCAGGTGGTGGTGTCGCCTTTTCCACATGCAGTCAACCTAATTCGATGATGGAACATAATGGAGGTGTTGGCCATATCTTTCATGGTGGGGCCTTGCATATGGATGCTGGTGGGCATATGTCGAGAGCACATCATGGGATACATGGACACGGAATTGGTGGCGGAGGTGGTCATGGAGGGCATCCGTCACATCATCATCACCATCATAAAGGAGGTGGTGGTGGTGGACACAAAGGTAGTTTGTCAAGTTACTTATTATTTTAAACTGTGAATAAGCTGAAGAAAGCATGGAATTCGTTCAATAATTTATTAATTGCGGTTTTCCGAAAAGTATCGCTTTATTTTAAATTAGATGTTTGATTTTATAAGTGATTTTCAATTTACTAAGTTTTGCGATTGCAATATAACATTTTAAATTTTTTTTATTTATTTACCTTTCATCAACTTTATCAAATTTGACGCTAAACATTTTTTCTAATAAATTATTAAATTTATAACAAATTTGACTTCCAAAAGCAATCCCAATCTTATTAACTGAATCCAATCTTATTAACTGAATGGTCATGTATTCTTTCTACTTTTAATAAACAAGCTGCCGTCTTTCAATTCTAAAACTTTATTTGGACACATCCCAGAACCGCTCGGGATCCTATAAAATTTACCGTTTCTTGCAATTCTCAAGTTCTGGTATATTATAGAAGTTTCTTGTGTACCTTGGATTTTTTTTTTGTAACTCTTCGATTATTTCAGAACGCAACTATTTAAATTTTTCAATGAATCTAAACATGAAATTAAAGATAAATGACCTGTATATCTTCCAAATAATATAGTACTCTTCAATAATTTCCCTTTACGTTAGTCTGCATGTGGTCTTCATCGCTATTTCCGGTAACTCCACACATTTAATGAAAGTGATTCAATGATTCGTCAAATTCACCATTATAAGCAACTTTAAATTATTTTAATCGTTTCATTACCCTCCTATGCTTCGAATAAGTGAGACTGTATAGTTGTAAGTTTTTAACAGGCTTTTTCAAAAATTTATTTTTCATTTCAGTTAGGACCAAAATCTTGCCTATTTTTAAAATATTTTCTCAGAAAATAAGATGGGAATGTCATAATATAATGATTGACATCATGGTTTTGGTGTATAAAATAAGGTGGAAATGTCATAATATAATGATTGACATCATGGTTTTGGTGTATAAAATAAGGTGAGAATGTCATAATATAATGATTGACATCATGGTTTTGGTGTATAAAATAAGGTGGAAATGTCATAATATAATGATCGACATCATGGTTTTGGTGTATAAAATAAGGTGAGAATGTCATAATATAATGATAGACATCATGGTTTTGGTGTATAAAACAAGGTAGGAATGTCATAATATAGTGATAGACATCATGGTTTTGGTGTATAAAATAAGGTGGGAATGTCATAATGTAATGATAGACATCATGGTTTTGGTGTATAAAATCCAGCTTATTTGGCGTATTTTTGAAAATGAATAAGCGCCAAAATCGTGTACATAATTCAGGAAATCGATGTGGCGATAAAAGGGGGTGTTAATAATATTTTACTAACAAATCATCCAATTAAATTATCTCAAAATTATTCTCTTAAAAGACTAGCAATTAATTCTCACCTAATAGCATGATTCAAAGGAAGTTTTTTTTTTTCATTAGGTGAGCATCAAATCATGAGCGTCCCATTAGCACCGTTACCTCAAGGATTTCATCAAGGACACGGACCTTCACAGCATCATAAGCACCACTCACATCACCACGCCCCTCATCATGATGAGCAAGCTCACAGAGAGCACGAATACGCTGCAGATAGAGGTGGAAGTGACGAAGGACATTGGCTGGCTGGAGATAATGGTATGCATGCGTTAATGATAACGTTTTTTTAAACGGAATGGTTTGAGTTTTGAATGTAAACATTTTTCTATTTAGTCTTAAATTTTGCGAATTCTAAGAGGAGACTATTTTTGGAGCTAAATCTTCCAACAATTTATTATAACAATGAAGTAAGTGGACTTCATTGTAACTAATTTATACTGAAAATTAAATTAAATTTGCTAAAGTCGCATAATTAGACATTAAATTTGCTAAAGTCGCATAATTAGGCATTAAATTTGAAGTATTATGATTTTGAAAAAAACCGGTTTTTTGAAATACTATACGTTTCTTAGTTTGGCATTTCTACTCACAAAGGTTTCAGCTGGGTAGGAAGCGCAGAAAGTTGCCTGTTATATTACTAGACATATTTTCAATTTTCACATAATTTGTAAACACACTTCAGAGAGTACCGTCAAAAATAATAAATTTCTACTTGAAATTACCGTCAACCCTACCCTCTTTTTTAGAATGGGTTATATGAATGTTTGCATTATTTCAGGAGATTTGCTAGAACTCTTGAAGAAGAATTTAAGTCATGGATTGTTGAATATCTTCATAAATAATGTTTAATAATATATACGAAAAAAAATTGTGCTTTCTCCTTATAAATCGAAAATTACCCGTGAAAAACGCACACAGGAAAAAAATCTCAAGAAAAAGCCCCCGAAAAAGCTCCCAAGAAAAATGCTCCTAGAAATAAACTCTCAGAACAATTCCCCATAAGAAAAAAAAAAACGTGCATACGCACACATATAGATAAATTTTTTTTAAATTAAGATTACGGGTTTGGTGGCAAAACCATGCTTTGAACCATTTTCAAAAATTTCTGAAATAATTTACTTAATTCTTTTTTAGGTCACGATGGTGCTGAATTTCAAGCAGATCATGCCCAGCACCTAGCACAAGCTGCAGGACACAGAGCCGGGCACAAAGCTACTGGAGGTGCAGATGGAGTATCAATGGCTGGAATTACAGCTGCTGGTCTTGGAGGTAGTGGAATTGGCTCAGGAGGAGGAGGGGGTACTGTTGGTGGGTATGATAGTAATGGAAATATAGCCGCTAGTGAAGGAGCTGGCTTAGGCTATGGGATGGGAGGTGGTATAGGGCATGGGATGGGCGGTGGAGTCGGTAGTCATGGAATGGGTGGCATTGGAGGGAGTGTAGGAGCTGGATTTGGAGGGGCTGGAGGAGGTCACGGAATGGATGGTGGTGGGGTTGGGGGTCATGGATTTGGTGGTGGAGGAGGTGAGGGTCATGGAATGGGTGGTGGAGATGGCATTGGAGGAAGCATAGCTGCTGGATTTGGAGGGGGTGGTCATGGTATTGGTGATGGTGGAGGTGGAGGTCATGGAATTGGTGGGGGTCATGGAATGGGTGGTGGTCATGGAATGGGTGGAAGTGTTGCTGCTGGCTTTGGGGGAGGTGGTAATGGTCACGGAATGGGAGGTGGGGCTGGTGATGGAGGTGAGCATGGTACTGGCATTGGTGGTGCAGTAGCTGCTGGATTTGGTCACGGTAATGGTCATGGAGCAGGTGGTGGTCATGGATGGGGAGCAGGAGGTGGAATGGGTGGGGGAATTGCTGCAGGATTAGGAGGAAGTCATGGAATAGGTGGAGGTTTTGGAGAAAATGCTGGCGGTATTGGAGGCGGTATAGCTGCTGGGTTTGCAGGAGGTGCTGGCATGGGAAGTGGACATGGATTGGGTTTCGGACCAGGCAATGGACATGGAATTGGAGGTAGCATAGGTGCTGGTATTGAAGGTGGAATCAGCGGTGGCATCGGACATGGAGCTGGTGGAGGATATCTTGGAAATGGATATGAAGTTGGTTCGATTGGAGTCAATGGGTTATCAGGAACTGGTGGTAGGAATGGACATGACGGTGGCCTAGTAGCCGGTGGAATTGCAGCAGCTGTTGGAACAGGTGGAACTGGCGTTGGATACGGTAATAATATTTTTTATTTGCTTGATTTATTAGTGTGTAGTTAAAACATATGGCCAATTAATCTACATTCTTGTGGAAGAAAGATAACTACAAAGTACTATCCGAATTGGGGAAAATTATTTAATAACGAAATAAATGACCGAAATACAACTTTATAAATTTTGTATCCTTAGATTTTCTGATTTTATGTTGTAAATAAATTTTTCAACATAGATATATAAGTTTTTAAGAAGAAAACAGCCTTTTTAAATGAATTCAGTTTGTTGAAATTACAAATTTGAATCTGGTATTTTTCCAGATTCCTCTAAGTTTTCTTCCTTTATTTAACAATTGAAAACTCGAATCTTAATACTAGGGCTTAAGTTCAATAACCATGCTCATTTATGTATCTTTCACAAAAGCTATACAAAGATAATTCAAAATGTTTTGATTTGCAATCAATTCAGTCAAAACGCAATTTATATCGAAAATTTATTCTCAGGAGAGCACATATCCGAGAGAGGTTTATGGAATGCATATCCTGTTTGGAAAATTTTAATTAACGTTTGGGGCGCATCAGATTAGCGACAAGCATAAAAACGGCGTATCAATAATCGCCAAATAGATTCAGCGTAAAAACCAGACTTCATACTATTTTTTCTGAGTGAAGAATTAAGCACACACATTTGATATGTAGTGTTTAGGTATTTATTAATAATAAACTCAAATATTTTAATAAAATAATGACATAAATGATAACATTCCGAGATTAGTAGATATGGGTATTACATGACTCGTTTATTTATTGGAAAGATTTATTGACCATATTATTTCAAACATAGGGTTTTAGGAATAAACATAGAATGTTTTTGGGAGAGAGAGTGGCAATGAATTTATCAATTCCTTGCAGATTGGCGTCTCAACACTATTAAAAGGCAACTTAACCACCATAAAGACCGAGTTGAAGACTTTGAAACAAATCTTGTTTTTGTGATCAAAGGTGAAAATAATTCTACAAACGCTACTCTCTCTCCAGATGTGATCTCAATTAATCCCATCAAAGACGAGACAAACATATCAATTCCGCAAGGTCTTTCGCAGAATGAACCACCAACGATGTCATACGGCAAAAGCTTGCGTCAGGCCCCACTAAAACAAAATAATAAAGATGAAGAGCTACGAACCAATCCATTAAATACATCAAAAGCGATTTCAATAAAATTAATCAAAGAGAAAACAGGCGTACCAGGCCTAAAAGCGAATTTTTCACATGATGAACTTCCAGTTACTTCATATGTTGAAAACTCGCGTCACACTCAACTGAAACAAGATAAGAATAAAGAAAGCCTGCGTCACAGCTCACAAGTAAAAGAGAAAAAGGATGATAGTTTGCGACACGATTCAGATGATCAAAAGAAGGACAGTAAATGTATTCGTGGTACACCAGAGATGTCATACGGTGAAAGTCTGCGACAAACTCCATCTCATGCAAAAAAAAAGTTGACTCATGCATACTCCAACGAAGTCACAGATAGAACTAAATCAAAGAAGAATGAGCGAATGTGTTATGATTCCGAAAATGATGAGGATGATGGATTCATAAAGATTGATGCAACTTCTCGATATAACATATATAATGTCTGGCCAACCAGGCGTATTCGTAGAACAGACAAGAAAGCCTATAATAACTTAGCGTCTCCATCTGATCTTGGCACTACGTTAAGTAATATTTCTTCGACAGTTAAAAAACTTGAGGATTCGTTAAAAATTAAGCATGCTGTTTTAAAAACACTGAACGACTCTGCTCATTCATTTAGCCTTAACGGTTATTCACAAAATACACCCGCACAAAATTCGTCTGTGATTCCATTTCAATCAATAAAAGAAAATGTTTCCCAAAATATATATTCAATAAATACATCTGGGAAAACACAAAATCAGATTGCTTCAAACCATCCCCCATCTAACCAAAGCAGGCTTTCCAGTAACGATGTCACTAATTACCTTAATAAAAGTATAAGGGGTGGCACACCACCTTCAAAAATAATTGGCGATGCTCTTTTCGAACCTATCAATGTCGATGATCATTCTAAGGGCAAACATCAGATAAAATGGCAAGCTGATATTTTATCTAAAGCATTAAAGACGCATTCTAAATCTAAAGGAGGATTAATGACACATGAAACTGTATTATCTGGGTCGTTAGACAAGCTAGGTACCTATCAACCAGATATAACCAGCGACATAAACATGAACGAAACAGTTAATGATAATCGTTTAAAGCATGTGCAACCTGAAAATATAACTGGTGTATACTTTGACGACAATATTAACAATGATAATAATAGCGTGGGCGTTACCCAGCCGGGTGGTAATATTAATCCACAAACCAATAGCAAGAGTAACGATATTGAGACAAAAACTGAGCCTATTGTTATAATAAACAGTAATGAGGAAGCAAGCATCGACACAGTTATTGACACAAATGTTACAAACGTTGAAACTATAAAGGCGAAAGAAGAAACTCAAAAAAGTCCAGTCGATATCGTTGGCGATATACGCAATGCAGAAGTGAACCAAAGTGGAGATGAGGAAACACAAAAGAATTGTTTGCAAGAATTAAATGACTTGAATAAACTATCTGAACCAGTACAAAGATCTATTTGTAATGATTTGACGAGTGAAAAGTTTGCTCAGAAAAAGCGTTGCGTTGTGTGTCGTAATAATGTTCAATTTAGGCATTCCTGTTGTCAACAATCATTTGAATTGGTGTTTGAAAAAACTCATAATTTTCACAAAACAAATAAAAAATTAAAAAGAGATTATCAACAACTGATAAAGAAATATATGAAAGATAAATTTTTTATCAAAAGATAAAAAATAGCTTAAATTCTATTGTATTGAATCTATTGTATTCTATCCTATTGAAGACATTATTTGCTTTTTATAAACCCCATATTTTACTAAGTTTGATGGAATAGGAGATACAATGCGAATGATTCCATTAGTTGTTGAAGTTCAACCTTAAATTACCTAGGAAGTGAAAATGGGCTTCCTGTATTGGAAGCAATCTTTTTATTCAAAAATCCATCTATACGTTTAAATATAAACAAAATCTAAACTGGGTTCCTCATATTTAAGCTTGCGTTAGAACATAAATGACAATTTAAGTTTCTTCTCAGATTGTAGGAGCAAAGTTTACACAGCTCACTCAAAAACTTATATTGGAGAAGATTATCTAAAAGCCTATACCAATTATTTTCTGATTATTCGTACTAAAGCGATAAGAAGTTATCGCAATAACGAGATATCGGGATACCAAATATTCGTGGTAATTAGCAGGTTTTTGCTATAACGCGTGGTCATAACAACGTGCTGTCATAATAACGCGTTTTCAAAATATCAGGTCTTCGAAATGACACGCGTCGAAAATAGCTTGAGTTCTAGATATATAAGACAGACTCTAGGTAATAATAAATAAAAATCTTATTTTCTATACTAGCTTAATAACAGTTTATGTAGAAATTTGTACTAGATAGAAACAAAGCAGATATATTGATATACTGAAGGAAGAATATTTAAAAATTAGCAATCTTCGTATTTGATAGAAATGAAGCTAGCTGCAGCTGAGTAAAGTAAGTAAATCAAAATATTGTATATAAAGTTTTAGTTCGGTTTAAATTCAGCTAAAAGCGTATTTGATGTTTGTTAGGAATTCAGAATTTTTAGCTTTATTTTATTTTATATTCGATTACATTTATTTGCGCAAGGCATTATCAGATTTTATAGAGTATCAGATTTAATTTAAATTTTAAATTTAGGCTTTAAAATTTATTTACTAATTTAAACATCAACTAAGATCACCTCACACTATTTCCTTGACCCTTTGCTGATTCAAACCAAGCCTGGAAAGTTCTATTCTTTTATCTTATTAGTCTTAAGTAGCTCTAATCTACCTAAATGACGCTAGGGATCTCAGTTGATGATTATTTATATAAATTTATTCACTCATTTTCATTTTTATCTCTTAGTCTTATTTTTCGAAGTAATGATTTTTAGAGTAAAATTTAATTTAAATTTTTAATATTTTTTTCAACTAATCAAGCATTTTTTTAAACCAATTTTTCATTAAATGAAATTTGCGTGAAATTTTTATTTTTGCTTATCAAAATTCCCCAATTTTCTAAAAATAAATTTTCACCACGCCCACTCCCTGTAATTTTTAACCTCCAAAATTTAACAAAAATAGATTTGTATCTTAGTCGTATTTTTAAACCAAAAGCAAGAATTGGCCATTACTAAATACGGAAAGTTTTCATTAGCAATCAAGCCCGCTCTCGGATAATTTCACTTGCAAATAAGCCTGTGGTGAAAGTGCAGGTCCTTATTTTTGTAAGAATATGCTATCTATTTGAAAAATACTGCTGGCGCACAGACTTAAAAAATATCTATTCATTTTTTTTCAGGTGACCATTCTAACAATTTGGAAGCACAATGGAATCAAGATATCAATGGAGAAATAGTCGCTGGTATACACCAGCCTTTAGGTTCTTATCACCACCACGTTAAACATTCCCATGAGAAAAAGAAAACATTGGTAACAACAGTTAAAACAACTACAAAATCTAAAATTACAACAACTAAAACTACCACAACACCAATACCGCTTACTAAACCCATCGTGCCTACTGAGCCAGCACCTACTGAACCCGTGCCTACCGAACCTGCCGTTACAAAACCTGTTCCTACTACTTCCGAATTTATTACACCTAAGCCTACTATTCCTGATACTGGTGCGCGTAATGAACCTAAAATACCAAATGAAGAACAGGCAGCTGCCTGGGCAGATGATGAAGAGGAGAGTGGTGACAAGGAAAATACTAAAGAGGTAGAAATAAAAGTATCTTCGGTAAAAGAGACACGAAAAGAAGATGATTATAACGAGGCTCAAGCACAAGGTATAGCCGCGCAAGATGAAGAGAAGATCAGGCAAGACCAAGATAGATTTCAGCAAGCACAGGTACAAGTTAAACCGGTTTCCGTTAAAGCTGAAAATGAAAAAATGGCTCAAACTTTTTTTAATGCTACACAAATATTTCCTCCTGGTAATCCTTCTCCTCCCGAAAATCAACTTGAAAATGGACATGCTTACCCTTTGGAATCATCTGCTGAAATTCAACCAGCTCCATCCCTAACTCCAGCTCCGTCTCTATCCCAGCCTCCAGCACCTCCTCCACCACCACCACATTTATCATTTGCACCAAAACCTGCGAAAATATATAAGCAAAAAAATTTCGACGATGAAGAGAAAAAGCATATGCAATATGAGCATAGAAGCTTTGCTGGCACACCTGATTCTGCGTTAAAAAAGTTGGAAGTATACAGCAAGGGTGCTAGCATTGTATCACTTGCAACTGAAAGAGCTGATACATTTGATAGGCATGTGAAAGGAAGCGAAATGTATGATCATACACACGGAAGCTTTACAGAGGCACCCGAATCCGAGTTAAAAAAATTGCAAGTTTACAGTAACGGGACTAAAATACTATCACTTGCATCTAATAGTGCTGATGGTACTGATCATATTATGGGAGATAATGATACGCTTGATCATAGGTCTAACGGATCAAAACAATACCCACCAGACACCGAAAAATCTATTTCTCTGAATGAAATATACGCATCTGCAAAAAATCATGCAACACAAGACAATAAAAAAGGAAGTCCAAAGGAGGGAAATAATGATGCAGATTATTCAAACAATGAAAATCCGAAGTTTTCTTATAAATACATACCTGCCTCATTTGAAAAGCCTGGATCATACGAGTTGAAATACAATTCAAAAAAACCGACATACAGCTTTAAGTCGGAGTATGACCCAAAGAATGAAAAGTATACATACCAATCGAAGTTTGAGTCGCCTGATGTCCAGGCTGTCGAAGAGATGCCAAAGAATATCAATAAAACTTCTTCAAAAAACATCAAAAATAGTGGAAAACTTGTCGAAAGTAAAGAAAAACCTGTAAAGATTAAAGAAAAGGGGAAAATTTTTGAAAAAAATAGAAAAAACACTACTAGTAAAGCGGTGAAAGGGAATGCGCAAAAATTAAATATAAGTAAATACGCAGATACCGTAGTTGATAAAGGCGATGATCAATCCTATATTGATGATGATCAATCCTATATTGATGTCACAAAAGTCGTTAGTTCTGATAATAATACAAAATCGGAGAATGAATTCGCTCACAAATCTAACCACAAACAAATAGGGAAAGTAGGGAAAACGGAAGAAATTGTAAATTCTAAAGAGTCGGCAAAAGATATCCATAGATTTGATGACAAAACAAAGGAGGAAAAAGAAACAAGCCTCATCGGGTATACTAACTATCAACATGCAAAAAATCTTGAAATGATTAATAACAATATTCCTGCTACTCAAAGTATTTTGCCATTGGAAAATCCTAGTCCAGGCGAAGATAATGCCCCAATTATACCTGTATTACCCCCAGCCAATCCCCAGCCTACTCATGAACAAAACAAAATACAAATACCAGAATTGAGTGTGTCAAAGCCGCCTACACCTGAAATTGTACCTATCATTGAAGACAATACACCGCAAGCACAACCAACGCGAGTACAAGATGCATTATCAGAAACACAAAAGGAACAACAGGATGAACACGAAAAGCAGAAACTTTGGCAAGCCCAAATTTTACATGCTGCGTTGCAAACTCATCAAAAACCAAATCAAGCTCAGGAATCTCCAATAACATACGGTTCTAATGGCAGGAACGACAACGCGATTCACTATGAAAATGATTTCACTAACGCTGATAATGAAAATACGACCAAAAACAATTTACAAAATACTAATGCAAGCAACACATCTCTGGGAACAAACCAATTTTCTGCTGAGATACCTAGTAGTGATACTCATCAGATTCCTCCCGTTCAATTTGAATATAAAATAACACTTCCTCATATGCCAGTCATAAATAAAGAAAATCCTCAAAATGAACATAAGCCAAGAGAAAAACAAACTGAAGAAATTTCTCAAATACATCTATCGGAATATAAGCCCCAAAATGACCCCCAAAATCATAGGGTAAACAACCAACCTTATCAAAAAAACAGTAATGAAGTTACTGCACAACACGGTAACGAGGCACCTTTATATCCAATTAAAGAAGCTGACGAACCTAAAATTCACCTCTCGCATGGTCAACCAGATACTCAAATAACTCATTCTGAAGCCCAGGAAAAACCGGTTGTTGATGACGATCCTCCTAAATTTCATCCTGCACATGGCCAACCAAATACCGAGATAACTCATACGGATAATGATGACGAGGATGATAAGTATACACCTAGAACACAAGGCTTTAATAAACAAGAGGAAGATTCTGCCAAGAATTACCTAGACATTCAAAAAACTATTCGTCAAACTAGTGATGCTCCGCAACCCGAATTGGCCGATTTAAAAACAGCTTATGAAGACAGTCAGCCACTGTTAACACTTGATGAGAACCAACCAATAATGACTAGTCATAAAAAGCAACCAATAATAACTAATGATGAAAATCAACCAATAATAACTCATGATGAAAATCAACCAGTAATAACTCATGAACAAAACAAGCAAATCATTAATTATGACGGTAGCCAATCAAGAGCGACTTATGGTGAAAACCAGCCAATAAATCTAACTAATGTTCATACTGATTCCCATGGATTTGACACGAGAAATATTTCATTAAACTTTACAACAGAGAATAATGTTCATGATGAAACTTTACTTAATAAAAAACCACCTTCCCCAGATTCAAGGAACTTTCCTACCCCCAAACCATTTTCTTCACAAAGAAAAACCTTTTTTATTGACGCTGATGCAAATAATTTACACCGATTGGTTGGATTAAATGTCATTAAGAAGAAGCCATATGGATCAATACTGAAAGAGGAAAAAACGATGAGCTACAAAAACAATCTTATCACCATACACGGTAAAGATTTAGACCTAATCATCTCTCCTGTGAGGTGTGATTATTGTGATCGCAGAGCACTTACTACGTCAAGTCAACGTTACCCTAGTAATAACAAAAAATTCCAATCTTATCGCACACAAAGTATAAATCCAAAACAGCATAAGAATTTAAAAAATGATGACAGCAGTGCCGACACTCTACATAAACTTGCACATCCCGTTAGATATAAAAAAGAAAATCAACAGGTATACTCACATTCTGATCAGAAACCTAATCAAGTACATATCAAAGAAAAGAATCTTCGAGATAAGGATTCGAAAAATTTTTATAGATCTGATCAAGAAGACTTATCGATACGGAAAGAAAGACTCCGCCTAGAGTCAGCTCATAGATTTCCACCTGTCCGTTTTTTGGATTCTACTATTATGGCTGATTCCCACTTATTTGATAACATGAAATTTGAAAGTTCTAACACCGGTAACACAATTTTGAACAGTAATGTGTATGACAACCAAATTAATGTGTATGACGACCAAACTGAAGATCAATTTAAAGTTAGGAGTGAAGGGCGCACGTATCACAGAGATAAGTACGATGGCAGGATTACCAATAATATCAACAATAGATTTAAACATGTTGATGAGTCACAGAATTTGAATAATCGAGAAAGATATAATGAAGATATCAATAATAACCTCACCAAAAATTCAAAATTCAGTCACAGTGAAGACTCACGTGGTTTGGGTAATCGAGATGAGTACAATAAGAAATTCACCAATAATGGTAATACTCGGCATAGCGAAAAACCTGAAATTATTGATGATCATGAGAAATTTGAAGATAAATCCAGAAAAAATGGTCAAGTCTACCGATACAAAGATGATAATGGTTTTAAAGATTACAAAGAGAAAAAACACAGCAAGGGCTATAATAAAGATAACCGATCAAATAAAGAATATAATAAACAAGAAATTATAAATAAATATAATAAACAAGATATTGTAAATAAGAAAGCTAATCTCGGCCTTAAAATTTACAACGAAGTTGATCCTTTAGTCCATCCAAATAAATATCGTCCTTTCAAAAACGTTTCAATGAAAGACGATATGGTCAAACACATAGTGGAAAATAACGTCAACGAAACACTCAAATTCACCAAGAACACTAACTCTGATTATATACTAGAGCAAAAGAGCCTTTTAAGTGGTGGAAGTGCACAGTTTTCCATAAAACCTTTAAAACGTGCTGAAAGCAATTCATTTAAAAGACACTTAAAAAGATCAAAACACTTTACGAAATTTATAGGCTCAAAAACAGTGCGGAATGGTGTTTTGCTGAAAAATGCAAAACATAGAGATAGAAATTTTTGAGTATAAAATACCGATGGGTAATATTAGAAACCAAACTAGAAAAGCTCGGGAAACCTGAGCATATTTCTAACCGATTATTTCGATTATATATCTGAAAAGTTTATATATATATATATATATATATATATTATTAGTATTTTTTTTTTTTAATTTTTATAGTTTTTTTAGCTTGTATATATAAATATAAATACTTCGATAACACAGAAATAACCTAGAAGAAAATTTATTTAATTCATTTAAAATGTTATGATAAGCCAAAACTCTAAACTTGGCAAGCGGAATAGTATTAAAGTCAGTGATTTAGTAGCTGGCCACATATTTATTCAAAGATTTCCCAGCATTCAAAAAAAAGTTTATTCTGTTAAAATAAGGGAACAACGATCTTTAAAACATTATTTTATTCGTACTAAGTTTTCATACTTTAAATAGATGGCTGGATATTTCGGCTCTGGAAGCCGGAAAATAGGAGGCCGGTTTTTCAAAACAAAGATGCTGGAATGATTTATTAGAATTTTTAGCTTTGTACAAAATTTGAAATATGAATTGATTTTTTTCTTGATAATATAATTAGCTTATCTTTAATTATATGAAAAAAATTCTCTATAACATTGCTTAGAATGATGATCAGATAAACAACGCAAGACCGATTTTTCAGAATTCTAAAATTCGACGTACTTAGTTTTGTAGCACTTTGTAGAACTTATACATAAAGTAAAGGTATAAGCATGAAAACAGATATAAAATTCTCAAAATAAATATTTAGCATATACTGTACACAGATCATAAAATATTTACATCAACAACCATGGAAGTGTTGAGACAAAAATAATCCAAGAATGGTTAGGGTGAGAATCCATGCTGTACTTTAGCTACTATTCGACCTAATCATTATTAGCTTTTCTTCGGCTACCGAGACTTAAAAGCTCTGATGTCATCTTTCCAAGCACTGTCATTCAAGAGTGTCTGCCTGCTGTTCAAATATGTATTAGCAAGTATTCTATTCACTAAGATAATACCTTTCTCGAAAATTTACTGGCCCATTTTATTTGCACAAGATGAACAGCAGCAATTCTAATTTTATCTGGCATTTGGAATAAAATATTTTTTGACAAATCTAGTTTTGCAAAGCTTTGACAAACTTGATTAGCAAGACATCGACAGGGCAGTTCCAAACCACCTCTTGACAATATATTCATGTATTCAGTACGTGAATTTACTTCATCAAATTGTAACAATTTTTCAGTAACCTCCTGGTGAAATAACCAGCAATAAACATGGCAACCTCCTTACTTTTATTATCGAAATCGATTTCTTTCTAGTCATTCAAAATGTGATCTCAGCCAGGTCAATAAATTCTTCATCAGGCTTTAAATCCATGTCATTAAATTTTTTTAGAGGATATAACCTCACGAAGTCCAACAAGAAACCGACCACCACTCACTTGCCTGTATTTGGAAAATTGTCGTTCCAGAGGGTCGTTTTGAGATAGACTAGTGAGAACATATTCATTCATAACCTTCAGCTAAAAGATCTTCGAATCTAGCAAATTGTTTCTAATATTCTTTAAGATATGAACACTGTCGAAAAGGAGATATTTGTTCATTGAAATAGAAAAATTATTCACCATCACTATTTCCATAACCTTTAACAAGTTTGGAAATCACGAAACATTTGAAGCATGATTATCAGGTATCACCACCACTCTAACCATAAAACCAACAGGAATAATACATGTTTACACTCGATGGCATGTTCAAAAATCAACTGGCCACTTCTTCTGGTTTCTGGATAAGCTCGTACAACATAGCGAATTGACTTCATTAAACTAACAATCTTGAATATTAGGATACCTTTATAAAAATTACCATCTTCATAAACACCAATAAGTTTTCCTCCATGACACGCACTGTTTTTTTGTAAGTACATTTCATCATGCAATAATAATACACAATCCTTGTCAACCTTTCTTCGTTAAGAAGAACTTTTAGTGCTTTAAGAGAATCAATACCTCCATGAGCCTACTTTTTTAACAGTTTTAAAGAGGGTAATAGTAACTCATCTAATAGATTAACGTATGCTTGGTATTTTATCCGTTTGTTACGTAAATCCAAATATCTTTCAGCTGAAGGAAATTTTAAACCAAGCATTTTTATTTCGTTATCGACAATAATTTCAGATTTTTTCTTCTTGTAATCAATGAGCAATCAATCAATCAATGAGCAAATAATAACACTTGTTTAGCGTTTTAACAAAATATAATTTTAAAAATCGCAATTTAGAACATAAATCAATGTTAAATAGATATTATAAACGAATTTAGCTATATAAAATTATGGCGCGCATCTTGATTGAAAATATATCGGCAAAAAACTGGTTTCCTATTTTTGACCTCCAGAACCGACATACCCGGTCGTGTATTTAAAGTAGGCCATGGTTGATAGAATCTCTTGCAAACTTGGACAGATTTATATGAACAAAGTTCATTCAGAAAACTATATTTTAAAATTTCAAATAAAATTACACAGCTTCTTTCTCTACACAATTAAAAAAGAAAGCTGTTTTCCTTCGATAGAATATTTTCAGTGTAAATATACACCGCTGATCCTGATTCTTTTACGAAGTAGAAAGTGTAGATAAATCATCATTTCTGAAAAACTTCTTATACATGTGATTTTTATATAAATCTTCACCTATCTGAAAAATTTATTCCTAGAAATTATTAAAAAAGCCTTTAATATTTCTTCACGAAAATATTTCGCGATTTATTCTTATCTTGAAAGTTTCATCCAGTGTAAAATTTGGAGGTTGAGCATGAAAGGTTGTTTTATTCTCTACGATCCTCTTTCGAAATTATCGTTTGATAATTGCACAAAAAATAAGAATTAGACTAATTCTCACATTTTGTTAATAAGCAGATATCGGATAATAGCAACTATGTGCGTTCCATTTTTGAGAATACTTACTCCTATCCATTGGTAATATTTTTTTCTGACAAGCGTGAGTATTCTTTTCTAGATTTTTTACCTAGAACAGAAAAAGTTTTTCCTAGCAACAATACCTCTATGAATAAAGAATTCTACTAAGAGATATTTTCTCGGGTTAAGTGTTGTATTTTCGCGAAAATACGAATTTAGGAATTACGAAATAAGGAATTTAGGGCTATTATTATAGAGATACCATGTCTGCAGTAAGTAATGGAATAATGATAGAAGAATGATAACGACGTAATAAATCTCAAGTAACTATTACATGAAATAATTGGTGTGATGGAGTGCAGGGTTGGCACTATCGCTGTGAATTCATTTTTAATGCCATATAAACTGGTAATTAGACAGTTTAACCATAAGTATCATCCTTTTAATTAATCTTTGCTCAAAACTTTTTGTATGAAAATTATAATAAACATGCCAAGTGTGAATAATCCGCATTTAAAAACTTCAGGAAGGGATTTTTTTTTTGAGAATGAAGATTCCGTCAACATAACGTATTGACTCAATGTATGCTACCCCAATGAAGAAAAATCAAGTATTGGTTATTAAAATGGCAAGAGAACATTAAAAAAAAAAAAAAAAGCTAAAGTTATTACTAAAGAAATTACACCAAATGAGTGGAAAAGTCGTCCCAAGAAACTCATGGGTCAATACGGTATGTACATTTTCGTACAATACTCCTTTTCAAAAAGAATGGTTTTTGAATATGGCTAAAGTTGAATTCGGCTGTTATCTTTTAACCACTTTAAATGCACTGTATTTTATACGCACTGTGTCGTTTACAGTTGCAGAGAATTCATAGTGATGTATCGGAATAACCTGTTGCAAGTCTAGGTTTATTCACAAAAGATAATAGAAATAAAAATTTCTATATCCAAAGAACTCAAAAAGTTTGATTTCCATTTATATGAAAAGGAGTATTTTGTTTTGTTTTTTACTAATCGCATGAAAATTTATTGATTGCACGAAAAATTAATAAAACTAATCAAAAATAACTTTGGTCATGAAATACAGTAAACTTTGCGAGAAATAATTTACCATATAATCTTTTACAGGTACTGACTGGGAATCCCAATGGAATCATCAAGTAGGAGGAAGTGAGGCTTTACGAGGTAAAGGGGGTAGACATCGGCACTATCACGAGCACAGCCATAGGCATGGTAAAAAGCAAACATACGCTGTTAAAACAACTGCTTCTACAAAAGGTGGAGGTGGCGCTACACCTAGCGGTGGTGGAGGTGGCGCTACGCCTAGCGGTGGCGGAGGTGGCGGTACACCTAGTGGTGGAGGAGGCGGTACGCCTAGTGGTGGTGGCGGAGAAACACCTCACGGTGGCGGTGGTGGTGGTGGAGGTGGAGGCGGTGGTGGAGAAACGCCTAATGCTGGTGGTGGGGGAGATACTACTGCATCAAAAGGAAATAAAGGAGATAGTGATGATCAAGATGACGATGATGATGACGAAGAAAGTGGCGGAGGTGATGGTAGTGATGAAGAAACTAAAGAAGCACAAATAAATGTTACGAAAGTTGAGACAGAAGAGCAAAAAGAAGCCAAAGCACAGCAGTTAGCTTCTGAGGATGAAGAACTAGCTCAGCTTCAACAAGAGAGAGAAAGGACTAAATCTCAAAAGCAGCAAAGTAACACATTATTAATGCCTATTGTACCTGATTTTCGAGTGAAGGCACAACCACCCAGTAACCCTGCTCCTCCAGATCAATTCCAAGAAGTTCAGAAGGCTCCAGTTTCAGGTGTAGTTGCACAACCTTCCTTTCCCCCACCACCACCTCCTCCTTCACCACCACCACCACCTCCTCCTTCACCACCACCACCTCCTCCTCCTCCTCCACCTCCTCCTCCTCCACCTCCCCCACCACCTCCATCACCGCCTTTAGCATTTGCTCCTGAGCCTGTTACAGCTCATAAAAAACCTTTGGGTGTCGAAGATGAGGAAGAGATGCACAGCCAATACGAACATGGAAGTTTTCTTGGAAATACTATTTCTGAACTCAGAAGATTGCAGTTGTATAAAGATGGGAGCAGTATAGCATCACTAACAAGTCAACGAGTAGATGATATTGATCGCCATATCAAAGGGAATGATCGCTCATTAGATGATGTAAGCCAGCAACTAACATATACATTAAAACTTAATTCTCCAGAAAAAGTACTAGCAATCGCAAAAAGTAATTCCGAAGAAATCAGTAACGATATTTCAAAAAAAAACGCTAAAAATAAAACTAAAGACATAAAAGAAAATCCAATATTTTTATATAAGTTCATCCCTGGTTCAAGTACCAAACCATCTTCGTATGAAGTTGCTGGTGAATATAATACTAACACAACTGACGAACCAGAATATAGGTTTAAGGCAAAACATGAGTACGATCCACGGAGTAAACCAAAATATAAGTATCGATATGAATATAAATATCCATATAAATATAAATATGAGTATTCAAAAAATTACGAAGACAATAAACTGAGTAATAATGACACAAATTTTGGTGGAAGTAAAAATGTTAGCCATATTCGAATCGATTCAAAATCGGAAAGCAAAGAAGAGACAGTGCCAGCAGACAAAGATTCTAGTTTGAATACTAATATAAAAGTAGAAAACCATGAAGAATCTGACATTCAAGCTACAAATAACAAAAACGCCAAAAATAAGGAAAGTGAATCAACTTCAAAAAATTTGGAGGGGAATTCGTTGGAAAATAAAGGTGCAAGTACAACGGCAACTAACACCGAAGTAGATGACCAACAAGCATCTCAAAATAACCTGGGAGTCTCAATAGCTGAAAATTCAGTCGATATTCAGTCGAAAAATGTGAACGAAACTACAAACAACAATAAAACCGAAAACAACATTGTCAGCCAAATGCAACATAAAAATAAAAAAGAGAATGAAAACTCACCAGCCCAGAGTTCTACTAAAGGTGTTTCTAGCAATGTGAATGAAAATTCAACCTATAGCAAAAGCGCTGAGAATATTAAAAATGAAAGCTTGGATGATATTTTTAAATACACAAACAAAGCCACCGAAGATTCTAGAAATAATGGTACAAATTCAACTCAAAATACAAGCGCTACTGATGACAGCGCTGGCGTAAAAGGTCCAATAGTTCCTAGTGCTGAAAGCAAGCAAGGTGGTACAATATCCAAAAAAATTTCTAATCACGATAAATCTAAAAACTTAAATAAAAATTCAACTCAAAATCGAAATAACAATATAGAACGTAAATTTCAATCAGAAAATGCAAAACCAACGGTTACAACAAATTTAAATAATGATGACACAGATGTCGAACACAGACAAGATTCTAGATTTAAAAATAAACACGAAGCTACATCAAGCGAAAATACTGACTTAAACGATCTTGAATCAAGGAATGAAAAAAACATCCATGATTACTGGATTATTCCTAAAGAATTTTCAAATGCTGCTAATTACGCACAACTTTCCAACGAAACGGTCCATGTTAATCATCATCATCTTTCAAAAGAGTTGATCGACAACCACGCCCAACTCAATAAAGAGTCGACCAATCCTTCCGTTAATCCACTCAGTAATCCTCACCCATCTCATCACCAAATCCAATCACAAATACCAAAATTGGAATCAGCACAAGTAGAATCAATAAATACAGAACCATCAAGACCTGAAATAGACTTGGCATCCATGATTTCAGATAATACTCCTCAAGCTCATCCATCTCGAATACAGGATGCGTTGATAGAAACAACAAAACAGAGGTATGAGAATAATAGAAAGCAATGGAAGGCTGAGGAATCTTCTATATTTTATGACCAATATGGAAACAATGACAATGCAATCCATTATGAAAATGAATTCACAAGAAAAAACGATGCTAATAATAGTGTTGCAGCAGAAAGTAAAAATTCTGATCTTATTAGCAGTGATTTTAAAATTATACCCGCGGATTTTTCTCAAAAAAATCAATATAAAAAGCAATCTGATCGCCAATATCCTTCTGGAGAAGTAAAAAATTTTTCTCTAATTACAAATAAAAACGAAAAAGGCTTGGTTTCAAATAACTCAAACAAAAATATAATTACTGTTGACTACAAGAATCGCTTCCCTAATCAAGAAGAAAATAAAACTAACTTCTTAATTAATCCAAAAGTTGAAATTTCACTTAGTTTACCAAAAAATTGTAAAAATTGTGATCGTAGAGGTAGCGCTAGTCCACCGCTTTTCACTTACACACCAAAAAATTTTAAAAAAGATAAAAAAAGGCAGCATGGAAACGTATACAATGAAATGGAACACAAATACAACTATGTAATAAGACCAACAGCATCATCATTTAAAGTGGGGAATATAAATTTCCAATCCTTAAAACATCTATATCATCCATGGAAAACGAAAGCAATTCGAGGTCAAGTCAGTAACAATAAACAAGATACGGTATTTGAGAAATTTACCAAAAAGAATGGTGAATTGAAAAAAAGCAAAAGACTAAATTTACAACAGGAGTCTGAAGACTCACATCGTATTGGATTGAAGAAAAATGAATATGATCGAGTAATCACTCATAATATCAACAATAGATTCAGGTTTGCAAATAACACAGAAAATGATCCTGCTGGTCTTAATAACAGGGACGAAGAATACAAACACGCTCAGAAAAATGTAACAGACGTTGTTTCTAACGGTCTTTTTAGCCAGTATAAAGAAGAAATATTGAAACAAAAAGAAACTGTTCGATTGCAAGCAGTTCATAGAAAACGACCGAGCCTTGTTGACTTGGTTGATTTGAATGAGGCTAGCAAATCGATAAGTCATATAGATAAAAATAACGAGCCGTCAGATATTGTAAGTGAAGCTAAAGATAGAGAATCTGCTCGTTTACACGCAGTGCACAAAAACCCACCGATGTTATTCGATCAAAATCATAGTGATTTAGATAATTCTAATTTGTACGACAACGTGCAGTTTGAAAAACCATATAATCAAAATAACGATTTACAAAGCATTAAATACGAGCATAGATCAGCAAATAAAATAATTGGTGAAGAAAGGAATAGGGAACGTGAAGACAATAGAGATAGGTATGATGGTAAAATCACCAATAATCTTAACAATAGGTTCCGATTTGACTCACAAGATCTGGATAATCGCGACAATATTGATGACCAACAAACCAAAGTAGATCAAGCACAATACGCTATGGAAGACCAAGACGGAAGCTGGGATAAATACGTGCCAGAATCTATTTTAAGAAGCAGCCAAAGCTCAATTAATAAAGATGTACACCAAAATATGTCTCCCGCGCCCACTCTATACCAATTTAAAAAAAATGAATTCGGCAGTCAAGTAATGGAACACTATACCGAAAATACTCCTGTTCATGTAGATTTAGATCATACTTTTCTAAAAAGAAATTATAACAAGTTCAGTGAAACTACATCTATAGTAAAACATGTTAAGTATAAAAATAATGAGAGTGAAGCTATAAAACGAAATTTTCATAGAAAATCGAAATATTTTTCAAAAAATGCTGTTAAAAAACACAATATTCAGTTCGATATTCATTAAGTAAATGAAAAAGTTGAAAAAATTGACACAAGAAATGGCGGGATATCTAGAAATACAATGGAACAAATTTATATGAAAATACTAGTTAGATTTCAAGCTCAGAAAACCATGTTGAGTTACAGAAGCTTCTGATATTTGAACCCTAGTGTTACATTTTAAAGTTTGTGTTCAAGATAAACGATGTGAAAATCAATAATTGCGACTAAGACAACGGTTCTGTAAGATTTCTTTGAACCAAAAAAAAAAAAAAAAAAAAAAAAAAATTCAACAAACATATAATATCGTAACATAGTATAAACGGGAGTTAAAACCAATGTTTGGAATGTATTTGAATACTGCGCAGAGAAAATATTAAAAAGCTAAAAAGTCTTATTTATTAGATAGCCAACTTTTTTACTGTAGAGTATTTCACGCCTGATATAATTTGCTTATTTTGCGTGCAAGTAAAGAACGCTTTCCCTTAATTCTTTTCATGCTTCTTGAAGAACTATGTTTCTTTAAAACCTTGAAAAACTTTTACCGCAAGGTAGCATAGAGGAGCGTTATGAATTAAGAAAAAAAATTTTTCTAAAACCATTTTAATCAACACACGGACACCAATGAGAGTTTAAACAATTTTTTAACTAAACTTCAAGCAAGCTTACTTGAAAACTATCAATACCTAAAAATGGCCAAATTTGTTTTTGTTAAAATCGTTTACATTACATATATCAAGTACATTTTCGTGTACATTATCGTGTACATTTGCAACCATTCAGCCAATTGTGATATTATAATGATTACGCGGTTTTATTATCGGACAGAACTATGTTTTAACAATAATTTATCAACTCAAATAAATAATTTTGATAATTAAAGTGTCCCAGAAGAGAGCTTATTAGCAAACCTTAAACCTAGAGCCCTCTGTTGACACATATAAGTTTCCCTAAAATTCTGTGTCATGATGTTTGAGAACTTTCATAAATTAACGGGTTTCGTGATATAGATGATCAACTATTAATTGATCACATGGGGAAGGGGTTACGAGGTGAGTTAACCCTGTTTGTCAATAGAATTTATTTCCAAAAAAAATATCAAATCATATTTATTTTGCTAATTGCCAATTGCTGCACCGAAATTATGGTCACTAAACTTTTTGTACTTTTTCAAAACTGAAAAAGTGTTTGAATAAAGTTATTTTTTGGTGAAAATAGTCGACTATGTGGTCACTTTGCACCAACTTTTCTTTATAACGTTTGAGAAAAATTTAAGAAAGATCTTTTATTGAAACACAAAAAATACAATCTTCGCAAGTGTTCTTAAAACTTGCATTCGGTTTTTTAAATTTTCTTCTCTTTCTAAAATGGGTGCGAGAATTGACCTATTAAAGTTGTGATACAATTACTAGTGTATTCATTAAGGGGAAGGAATTATAGAAATGGAATAATTTTCATAGGAACCAAATGGAATGCTCAATGGGATCAACAAGTGGGAGGAAGTACTTTACCAAAGTTTGGACCAGCAGGTAACCATCATATTTACGAAGAACATATCGATCGACTTGGAAAGAAGCCAGAACCTAAAACAACAGCCGCACCTCAAACAAGCGCTTCTACGAAAGCTGCAACTGCTGCATCTAGTAGTACAAGTAGCGGTAGTAAAGCGGCTAATACCACGCCTAGTACAAGTGGAGGAAGTGGAACTCATAGCACTGGTGGTGGAAGTAGTGCCGAAACATCAAATAATGACACCGGAGGCGGCTCAGTACATACCAGTGGGGGTGGTGGAAGTTCAGTTGATACTGGTGGTGGGGGTGGAGGTTCAGTTGATACTGGTGTTGGGGGTGGAGGTTCAGTTGATACTGGTGGTGGGGGTGGAGGCTCAGTTGATACTGGTGGTGGGGGTGGAGGTTCAGTTGATACTGGTGGTGGAGGTGGAGGTTCAGTTGATACTGGTGGTGGGGGTGGAGGTTCAGTTGATACCGGTGGTGGTGGTGGAGCTTCTACAGAATTTTGTGGATATCCTGATCCAGGTTGTGGAGGCGGTGTTGGAAGTACGCCAAAAGGTCAAACGCCAAAGAAGGGAGATAAGGGACATGATGATAATGATGAAAACAGTGGGGAAAGTGGTGGAGGAGATGGTAGTGGTCATGATGAAACAGAAATGAAAATAAATCTGTCTAAAGTGGTCAAAGAAACAAAGCAAAAAGAAAAAAAAGGTGAAGACAAAAAAGTTAAAAAGTTGACCAAAGAAAATAAAAATGAGGCTAAATTAGAAAAAGCAAAGCAGCAAGATAAATCACACCAAGAAAAAGTCATAAAGATACCAGAGAAAAAACCAAAAAATAAGAAACAATCAGATAAACTATTAATGCCCATCGTACCTGATCTTTCAAAGCCCCCTGATCCTTCCTCTGGAGATGAAGGGATTTTGCAATCACCCACTCAAGCTCCGCCACTTCCATTACCACCTCCACCACCACTACCTCCCCCTCCACCATCAAGTTCCCCTCCTCCCCCACCTGCGCCACCACCAGCTTCCCTTCCACCACATATTTCACCTCCTCCACCTCCTCCACCTTCTCCTCCTCCACCTCCTTCTGCTCCTCCTCCTCCACCTCCTTCTCCTCCACCTCCACCTCCTCCACCTCCACCTCCTCCTCCTCCTCCTCCACCTCCTCCTCCTTCAGCATACGCATCTCAATTGAATATAAAAAAAATTCGACAACGTGATGAAAGTGCAAAAGACATAAATATACCCAAAAATGAACATAGCAGTTTAATGGAAACAAATTTTACATTGTCTAAAGATATTAAGAATAGCTTAAATTCAAAAAACACCGTTAAAAATAGTTATTCAGAAATGGGAGAAATTCAATCTGTAAAGACGAATAAAGAAATAGAGAATAATCGTATCACATTGGAAGAAACAGTGCCAACTATTTTACCTGTAGAACCCCAGGTTAATCCTCAACCATCACATCAGCAAAATCAAAACCAAATACCAACAGAAAATCTTATAGTAGTACCCCCGGTTAATCCTCAACCATCACATCAGCAAAATCAAAATCAAATACCAACAGAAAATCTTATAAACTCAGAAAGTGAGATGAATATCGAAACTGATGTTTCGCACACTACCCAAGAAACTCATCCAACTCAAACATTAAAACAGGAAGAAGTAGGAAATGAATCAGAGGCGCAAAAACAATGGCAAGCTCATGTTCTTGACAATGCTCTTCAAACTCATCAGCTTGCGAAACAAAATTCTTCAATAATATACGATCAGAATGGAAGAAATGATAACGCAGTCCATTATCAAAATGATTTCACACGCGAAGAAGAAAATACAAGCCAATCGATAGTGGAAGACAAAAATCAAACTACTTTCCAAAATACTTCAACACATCTCCTTCCAGAGATTCAATTCGAATATAAACTGACACTCCCTCAGGTACCAAATTCTCAAAACAAAACAAATCAATTGAAAAATAACCAAACAGGACCTCAAACAGTTCATGGTACTCAGGGCGCTGGTTCTCCTGAGGATGTAACTGTCTACCCAGAAAGATCTGCTAGGGATGAAGATCAATCATCTATAACTCCCGTAGATATACAACCACAACACATTCAAGCAACTGAAGCTGGTAGTAATACCAACCCATCAGCTGTCTCTCAACCACACCAAATATCTACTCTAGTAGCGCATTCCAAACCGAGCAAAATGCAGACGGAAATAACTCATTCTCCTGCTACTGAAATTGACGAAATATCGGTTGAAGCTGCCAAAGAACCTAAAGAACCACCTCCTGATGCGTCTCACTTCCCCACTCCAAGACCTCTGTATACAGAAAACAGTGAAAATGTTGTGTCGGATGATATAAGCATATTAAAAAATTTAGTAGGTTTTAATGTAATAAAGCAAATTCCAAACGAGGGATCGGTGGTTAGAAAAAATGAGCGATCAGATGATTCCCTTGCCAAACCCTTGACAATACACATAAAAAACCTAGATTTAGTCATTTCACCTGCAAGTTGTGATAATTGTATACGTAGAAATCTTAACACAACAAATGAAACGTCATATACAAACTATACAAACCATGCAGCAAAACAAAATAGTTTGCCTTTTATTAATGAAATACATACTGCGCTTCCAGAGGTGATAAAACCAGCCACCTCGTTAATGTTAAATGATTCGAAAATAAATGATGCTTATCACACCAATGTGCTGAAAAATATTCAAGAAAACATAAATACAGAACGCAATTTTCATCGTTTCATATCACCCTCAACTCAAGAAAAAGAAGTTGACTTGAAGCAACTGTTTACAGATAAGCAGACACGGTTAATTCGTGCTCACAGCAGAGATGCCAGATATCAAGGTGACAGCATCAATGATTATTCACTCATGCATAACAGCAATGGAATGATTAGCAATAGTGGAAAAAGTCATGACAATCAAAAAAACTCAAAGACGTTTGAACATCCGAAAGGTGTTTTACATGATATTCTTTCTGATGAAGCGACCAGAGATATACGTTACAATAAGGAAGCACATCAACATGTACCTCTAGATATAGATTCTGCTGAAGATAACAGGCTGATGAAGGACGGCAACTATAATTCCGAAGAAACTAGGAAAAATTATGGCACTCTCAACTTTTTAGAAAATGAAGAATTAAAGACAATCGCAAAAACTTTTGGCGGAATTGATGGAGATCATGAAGAGAACAAAGAAAAGTACGATGGTAAGGTTATAGAACACAAAACTAAGTTAAATAGAAATTTTTTTAAGGCATTAAAGGGAGATCAAAAAGGAAATGGAAAGAAATACAATGGTATGATCATGGATGAACAGTTGAAAATAAGTGGAAATAATGTTGGAGATATTAAAGGGGGTAATGACAGAAAAGAAGAAAAATACGATGATAAGATCATGGACAGACAATTGAAATTAAATGTTGGTGGAATTAATCGAGGCAGTAATAAAAAGTTGGAAAAATGCAATGGTGACATCGTGGATAAAAAATTGCAATTATCTGGAAATAAGATATGTGGAATTAATATTGCCAATGATAAAAACGGAGAAAAATTCGTTGATGAGATTATGAACAAAGAAGAAAAGTTAAATGAAAAAAATTTTGGTAGAATTAATGAAAGTAATGATAAAAACAGAGGAAGATACGATGATAAGCTCATGACTGAAAAATTACATGTTGGTGGAGCTAATGAAGGTGATGATAGAAATGGAGAAAAATATAATGATGTGGTCATGAAAGGACAATTGAAATTAAATGGAAATAATGCTGATGGAATTAATGAAGATGATGATAGTAATAGACAATTGTACGATGATGAAAATATGGATGAGAAACTGAAATTAAATGGAAATATTTTCAATCGGGTGAATGAAGATAGCGAAGGAAGCAAAGAGAAATACAACAGTAAGGTAGAGGATAAAATTGACAATAAGTTTGCAAAGGATGTCACGAAAATGGAAAATCAAAATTTGAAGATATTAGAAAGTTTAAAAAAGCCCCCACGACTGATAAACGAACATCATTTGGACCAAAATCATTTGGTCCAAAATCAAAAAAATAAATTAGAAGATTTGCCTCAATTGGACTATCGAGAGAAATTTAACGGTAGAATGCAGAATTTTGATGCGGAAAAGGAAAATCGTGGTGGTAGTAAAGCAAGAGATGATGGCGAGAGCATGAGTGAAATTAATCATCAATTTGATATGAATTCTATAGATATGGAGAATAAAAATGGAATTAACGAAGAAATAACAACTTTGAACGCTCAATCAAGACTCCAAAACAATAGTTTGGAAGAAATTAGCAATAAGAATAAAGATGAAAGAGCAGCAAAACACTTAAGCTTTCGAATTAAAGGGGAAAATAATTTGATTCAAAACAAGAGCAATGATAAAAGATTAGAACATTTACACGACTTGGATGATCGAGAAAATCCGAACACAGAAATAAAACAAAAATTGTTTAAACCGTCCCAAAATCAAGAGGATACAGCTGTAGAGGAAAAGCACACAAATGAAGAGTACATGGAGTCAAAGCGTGAAAAAAATCAAAGTACCAGCTTCGAAAATAACGCACCACTTAAAAAGATCAATATAACTGACTCAAAAATCTCAAATGAACCCATTTTAAAGGTTGACTTTTCTTCCATCAGACCACAAGGTTTAAAAAAACCAATCAATGTTATCAGTTTATATAATAAACCAGAACCGTTAGCGCATCCGTTCAAAAGTTTTACAAATAAAAACCATGCTTTAAAGAGTGATGTCAATGAACGTCGAATAGGGTATAAATTAATCAATGATTTCTTCAAATACAATGATAGAAGTCAAGGGGTTGTAGAAACCATGCCAGAGATTATTCAAGAGAAAATTGGAGTTGAAAATAATTTAGCGAAAAGAAATTTAAACCGAAAAACAAACACTTTAACAAAAGTTATAAATTTTAATAGGTTTCGAAATAAAATTCACTCAATCCTTAAAGAGAATGGAAAAAAACGAAATAAAAATATTATACTGAGAACGTCTAATTAAAACAAATGCATAACATATA
>JAUZNK010058059.1:0-15181 GCA_035046665.1 Euphysa ruthae
CACTTAGGCTGTATCTTGAAAGTATCATTGTTTGTGGGACTGTTTCTTTCCAAGAATCTTTTATCTCCGATGTCTATTTGTTTGATTCTCCAGATGTTTCTTTGAACAAAACGCCATGTCTGAAAAATATTGTATTCCATTTTCAACAAAGCTAATACGGTATTACGGTCTGCATTTATTAGCCAAAGAATTCAAATTCCCGTTTATCTCTGAACTTTTGCTATCAATTGAGAATATTTTGCTCATAGCGACCACTCTTTTGACTACCGGCACTTTTCAAGTTGAAAAACATGTAAATTCAGAACTTTTTATCTGGGAAATAGAAAACACCTTCTGCTATAACTCGCCGTAAATTCAATTTTTCAACTTAACGTATGTGGTAAATGAAAAGACTTAAGTGATGAATTTACCAGAGAAAATATTTTTCAAGGCGTTTATTCGATTGCGATATTTACTAATAAAAAAATTGAACCAAACAAAGACACTGAATTATTATAATTATACCACTAACTATATTAACGTTGTGTTTCATCTTTGCTGGATCAATAAAGTCGTTGAAACTGAAAATCTTTTCATGGGCTTTTGTTTAAGGAAATTTATTTTAAAAAAGAGCTAAAGGAAAAAAATGCCAAGTTATGGGGTTTTTATAAAAGCGCTTTTACTTTAGAGAAGGCGTTTGATAGAGTTAATACAGTTTATTTATCAGTACTTTATCTATCTGCGCCTATTTCAATTGAATTCCCAGGGCCTCCATTCTCAAAAGAGCCATCTTTTGATAAAAATAATTATGCAGTTTTTTAACTGAGGTAAGAATAAAAACGAATGGTTCGTGGCTAGGGGTTATGGTATTGGAAATAGCTCAAAGTTCAAAGATTTAATCCCATTTTAAAAGAAGCATGTAGAATTATTACGAAAAATACTAAAATTTGGTCCACAGTTAGTATTGTGAATACCACCATTAAATAACTGAAAATTTGGTTTAAAACATAAGTAGAGAGACATAACATAGACATTAGATGATAACACTAGAATGATGTTTTTTTGATAAATATAAAAATAAATAAAATAAAGGTTAAGTTGGTTTTATAAAAAGCAATTATCTTTGAATCGGACTATATTCCCCACTAATAGATTAAAAATTTTTTTGCAAGATGAAACATGTAAACAAGCTCCGCCTTCTTTGAATAATTTGATGTCAGAAAAACTAAAATCGTGCCAGACAAACTAATCATGACGGCGTCAAGTAGATCTTCTTGTACATATCTATCCACTAGTAAACAAGGAGTCACTATAAGAACGTTTTTTAAGGCATTAAAGCGACTTGAAAGGTCTGTAGGCAGATCAGTCATAATTTATGAAAGGTGCAATACAAATTATGGATATCAATCAAAGAATAAACATGAATTTGAATAAAGGCAAGAACTTTTTTTTTGTTCATCTATACACTGTTTTATTGGTAAAGCGGTCTTTTTTCTATAGGTCGCAGCAGTCCACTTTGTGGCATCAGCTGCAAACAATTTTAACCCCTAGCAAGAAAAGAAGTTTTCCCTTTAAAATTTCGATACTAAAAATTTCTAATTTATTTTTCTTGAAAAATGCTAAAAATTTTAAAAATATATTTCGATATTAGGTATTATTCTTATATTATTATCGCAAATTTCGCTGAACATTGCTTTTTATTTAATATAATGCTTCACGGTTTTTATTTCCTTTTTTCATAGAGTTTCTTGCTCATCAAGATTTTTAACCATTATGCGTATTTTTGTAATAGATCATGTTTCAATTTTACAGGAATATAATTTTAGACAAACGGTCGTACTGGTATTTTTATTGATTGTAAAGCAGTCAGTCATATAAGGAATTTTAGACGCATTAAGTTTCCTTCAATACCAAGTAAATACTTTTCTACTTGAATATTTTCCAATTACACCTTTTTTTCTTAGTTATCTAGTAACTATTTTGCTGTTGTTTATTCCTTTTCAAAATTTGATTTATTTTGAATTTTTTGAAGTTTAGATATGTTTCGTCTGCGTTCAATATTTCTTTTCTTAGGGCAAGATGAACCTGGTAATTTCTGTCCATAAATAATTAATTGTGAATAATAGTTGTTGTTTATTGGGGAAACTTTTTCTTCATTTAATTACTAAATTTTCTTGGCAGTATATTAAAGATTATTTAATGTAGCAATAATGTACCCAGTGTACACATGGTTTTATGTGAGGGACAGCTACTTTACATAATCAATATATTTTGAAAATTTACCTTTTCATTCTTTAAAAAGCTTTTTATGGTGTGACATCAAACTTTGAAAGTTGCTTTTGATGATTGAGCATACTATGTAGAACATTTTAAAAAAATAAAATGAAATAATGACATTTTTAAACTGCAAATTAACATTGACTGGAAATAATCTAAAAATTCAATTTCATATTTAAGTACACATTTTTGATGTCAATTTTCGTAGTTATTTTACATTAACATTGCTTATAAACAACGAAGAACTTTAAAACATCTAAGAATAATTTTAGTAAACAATTTTTATATACTATCTTGGCAAGAATAAGCAATAGAGCTGTGCATCTAATTGGCAGCATGTATTTCTTTCAATTAAGTTGGTGTACTCTGTCTTTCATTGATGTTTTTAAATCCTGTGAATCCGTGAGTTAGTAAGTAGTTAACTCTTCGCACTACGAGATAGAAGGTTGACTGTTTGAATCCACAAGATATAACATAGCATAGATTGGATAGTGTATTTTTGTCCTCCTCCTTGTCCTTAAAGCTCGTTTAATTTTCATTAAAAAAAAGTCAAAATCTTAATAATTATACTTTAAGGTATAAATAATTTATGACCTTGTCCAATTTTGAGAAAATCTTATTAAAATGATTTAAACCCAATCTGGCTTTGTCCAAGTTCAAGATAAGAGGCAAGCGACTCTTATCATATGCATATCAAAAACAGTAGCCCAGGTCAGACCCACACATCTTCAAGTGCCTATACCAATCCGATAAGAGTAGATGGGATATTTTGGCTGTTTTTATTGCTAAAGAAGAAAGCTGAATTTGTTATAAACCTCTGTTATAACTATGCTACGCCGTCATGGCAAAATTTTTGAAACTATTCCAAGAGTAATATAAAAACAGGTTTCGAGGAAGTGCAATCAATTCTTACATTTTAAAACAAAGAAATATAGACGCAGTTCATTTAGCATTAGTTTCATTTTTTCATCTACTTTAATAAGTAAAATTTTTATCATTTCTCGCTCTAACGGTGATTTTGAAATTATGCATTTTAAGCTTACTTATCGCTTTCTTTCGACTGCATGGATCAAAGTTCAGATACCTTGTTAATACATGTAGTCGCTTCATCCTATTACATACACATTTTTGCCTATGCAAATGTTTGATTGATAGGGTTGTGTAAGAGAATAATTTTGATTTCTTACAAAAAAACATTTTCTTTAATACATATATATATATATATATGTTTTTTTTTATGAATAGTTTATTTAAGTAAATCAATGATCCTATAATGAAGGTGTTAAGATTACCTCATATTAGCACTATGGATTGTTTTTAGAAGACACTTAGCAAACATTTTGAAATATTCGGCAACTTCAACGTCAAGATTTAAAAAGATTTCGTATCTTTTTTTTTTTTTTTTTTTTTTATTTGCTAAATTGATATTAACGGATTTAAAACCATCAAATAAATTTTCAATGAATCTAATACATACTTGTTATTAATCCATTTAGTAACATTAGATCTTTCGGACGGTCAATTACTTCGTTTTCATTCTCGTTGCTTTTCAATGTGAAAGTCTGCTATACTTTCACCGTTTTTAAAACCTAAGCTTAAATTAGTTTTGTTAAAAAACCAGGAAAAACTAATTCATGGATGATTTTATAGCAGTATATTACAAGGTGTATTTATACAGAAGCCTAGATGGCAAAATATCTTAAAATAACGTTAATCATACACTACTAGCCTTTCTTGATTTCATTTTTATCTTCTTTTCTTTTTAATTTTTAAAAACATGATTCAAATGCTTGAAATTGTCTGCTTCACTTCAGAAGTTTGTAGTTTTGAAATACTTTATTTACTTAGAAATTTCATAATACCTAGTTTTTAACTTTTATATTTTGTTGGATAAAACCTACCTGTACGATAATTTTAACTTTCATATTTTTTGCGATAAAACATATACGATGAAGACAGTCATGTTATACTCCTCAAATTTACATAGCAATTTAAAATTGGGTGTCTGAAAACAAATATTTTTCTCAGGAATTGTAAGTGAACTTCATCATCATTCAAAATTTAAATTTAAAAACTAATAAATTATACAAAAGAAATTAGTAACAAAAATAGTATTAAATAATAATATTATTATTTATTATTTATAAAAAAAAACCCTCTTGAAGAGATTAAGACCCAAAGCGAAAAAAAATTTGCTGTTTTTGAATCCTTTAGTCAGAAGTTTGTTTTTAAAAGACTGAAACTCTTTTTACCAGAATGATACAAAAATTTTACAGTTGAAAAGGATTTTTTATTCTTTACAAAGCCAATTTAAGACTTTAAACACCCACTGTTATTTTAAATGACTTTTTCCAGTAAAAAGTGACAAAATTTGTACTGATTTTCTTTAATATACAATAAAACTGTAAATAGAAATAAATTCTCTTTCGACAGCTTTGAAATTAATTTTGATTTGGATTTGATTAGGTAACTAACAACAGATAGATGCTCTCTATTGTCACTATTGAAATATTCTCTATTGTTCAAATACTATTAATAAAGAAATGGGAAAACGAGACATAAAATGAAAAAATAGGTATGAATTTCAGCCCGAATTTTCTGCGGAATCAGCAACAAAGAACTTCCTTATTGTAGGGAATTTTTGGCGTTACTACCAAATGAGCACCAGCTGCAAAGCTCGCCAACTCGCTTTTTTGCTTTCACAAAAATAAGTTCTTACCTATCAGCGAAACTTTTTTCCTGCAGATATCATTCATGGTTTCAACAACACAAACATAAAATACCAAAAGAAAATGATCACTGTTTTAACTTGAGAAGTCGTTTTTAAAACAGTTTATTAAAACGAATCAGTTTTCACACAGATGAATGATACCAAATATAATACATACAATCTGGTTGATTAAACATTGCATAAGTACACAAAACTTGGTTATAATCAAGGTGGTATTTACTACTGGTATATATCGGCTTAATTATAACTGACGAATACTCATAACTTCATAACTTCATAACTTTTGATCTATACGCTATTTATGATTAGGTGCTATTTAAGCCTCTTACTTGCTTATAGACTCTAACCGAAGTACCAATACCAAATTCCCACGTCAGAAGAAGTCACGTACAATATTCACACGCGCACAGTTGTGTGAGTTGGAGAAAACATTTTTCTCCAAAAGATACTTGACTAATTCAGATCGAATGAAGATTTCTAAACAGCTTTCATTGAGTGAAAATCAGGTAGAATATTTACCTAAATTTAAACAATTAAAGATTTGATGTAAATCCCTCTACCTTAACTATCAAGAGATAGAGACAATATTTTTCTGTTTTTATCATTCTTTTACCTTTCTTACTCTAGGAATATTCTGTGATTTTCCTGTGGCGAGGCCTGTTTTTTGAAATTATGCAAATTATTACATAAATTCCTAAAAAAAGAAAAAAATAAATCGCATTTCCAGCCGCTTAAAATTACGATATCGAAATCCCATCTTAGGTGCCAAACTTATGGGTAAATTTCCAACCTTTGAAAAATTTTTCTTCTCTCTTTCTTGAAACGGGGATTCAGATATAATTTTGCCCACTTTCTATTAGATTTATGTCATTTTAAGTGTACTGTAAAGTATTTTTTTTTTAATTTTATTTTTCATTATTTCTTTTTATTTTAAATTAGCGGTTTAATTTCCTAACACAACAACTCTATTAAAACTGGATGTATGGACCGATGAAGTGTAAATGACCTCGGCTATTTGTAAAATCTACTCAAAGCGGGAATCGGGCGGGAATCGAAAATAATTGTCCATTTTCTCATAATCTCATAATTATTTACAAAATTACGACAAAAATAGAATTTTCTAATCAACTACGTCATTAATTTAGATTAATTTTGAAAAAGCACATCGAAAAAAATTTGTGATCATTAGCTTGTTTACTAATTATAAAATAAGAAATAAGAGCTAATTTTTGTTTAGACCCCGAAATTAGATAAAGTATGTCGTCGAAAGGATGTGATTGGATAATACACCTGAAAGCGTGGACTCATAAATTTTACAAAAATAGCTTTAGACATGTATAAGTGAAATCTCTTTTTATTTTCGTGTAAATATTATATATACATTTATCGTAACTGTAATAGATTTACAAAAAAAATATAACATATCAATAAAATAAAATATTAATATATGAAATTTATAACCATATATATATTTACGATGAAGGGAACAAAAGAAGATATAGTCTTATATATCTAGGATGAAAAAAAACCCCAAAAAATCTTTTCATTAATCTCCGGTCAGAAATTTGTTTACAATTAATTATTCAAAGTTTAATTTACTTTCTTCAAAATTTATATTTAGTTTTTTTGGTATCATGAATTGGCTATTGAAGGTTCGCGAATAGAAAAGTTGAAGTATTATCCTGACTTTACGCTTCTTAACTCCTTGGCTGTTATAGGGTTTTGTAGTTTTAAAGGGAGATCCACCGCTTGCCTTTGTTCATGAAAGAGGATATTGCTTGTTTTATTTTAATTCAGAGATAGTTATTAGCTTTAAACCATATTTTAAAATTTTCCAGTTTTTTGTACATTCTTTGAAATGAAATTTTGATGACATCATCATTTTTGTAAACTAGATTAGTATCATCTGCAAATATTTATGACTCAATTACCATATTATCTTAAAATAAAATAAAGGTCCTAATATTGACCCCTGAGGTATTCCGCATTAAGGATACTAGAATCTTTAAAGCATACATAATGTTTCCTGTGACTGAGGTAATTTTCCACTCATTTTATTGTTAGTCCCTGAATCCCATAATACTTTGGCTTTGTTAGATACTATTTTGAGAGGTCAATAAATACCCAATATAAGTCCAATAATAGCATATTCATTTGAGCAATTTTTTTGACAGCCGAACTGATTTTTGTATGTTAGGTAGCTATATTTTCTATTAGTTTCCTTTCAAATATTTAAAAAAATTGATGGAAGAGAAATCGGGCGGTAATTAAATGTGACGCAGTAGTCATCTTTTTTTGAACACGGGATTTACTTTAGAAATTTTTGATTTATCAGGTAAAAATACTGATTTTAAAGAAGGCTTGTTTAGATAGAATAAAGGTTTTTTAATACAAACCATTACATAAATGGTAATGTTGCTTGTGATATCATCATTTATTCGATTTGTTTTGTTTTAGTAAGGTTAATGCCTTAAACAATTCTGATATAGCTATTTGATTGTTTGAAATACTTGTCAAGCGTTCGTCTATTAAAAAATCGCTAAAAATGTTTCTTCTTTTTCAATTTTAGTGGAAAGCGTTGCTCCTGCTTTTACAAAATATTTACCAAAGTCACTGCACATCTTGGTTTCACTAGTTATATCATTAACGTTAATATGTAGTTTTTTAGGCAGCCAAGGTGATTCCCTTTTCTCTCATCTTCTTGCTTCATTTAAAATTCGCCTTGCCCTTTTTTTTTTTTTTTTAATTTAGTTTAAATTAGTCTTATATTTTTCAGACTTCTTGGAGTATTCGGAAATTTTAGGTTGCTTTGTAGTACTTTGAAAATATTGCTTATATGTCTTGTAGGTTTTTTCATCAACTTCAGATCTGGTTTTGAGGTATTTTATGTAGAGATTATGTTTTTGTTTTGAAGGTTTGATCAAAGTTTTTATCATCCATTAATTTTTATCGTTTACAGAGTCAAAAATTTAACTTTATATTTTAGGTCAAAGTTTGGTTTCAGAACCGTCGCAATAAATGGAAACGTGATATGGCGATAAACATACAACGCGCTCGCATACCAACAAACTACTATAATAATTACGATATCTGTAATAACCACACAAATTACTATTATATGATTCAACAGAATAACTTTACAAATAACTATAATTTGCAAAATTACGAAAGCAATAAGTATAATTACGATACCAGCGAAATTCAATATGAAACAAAGTTTGAAGAGACAGTTAACTTCAGTGATTGTTGCTATGGAAACACTGCCATATTAGAACAACCATATATTGTAGATCTCTCACAATTGAATAGAAATCTTTCGAGCTAAATATATTCCAGTCTTGCTTATAGAAAACATCTATAGTACTCAAAAATTTATTGGAATTTTAGATGAAAATATCAATATTTGAACAAATCTTACTTTTTCTTTAACAATGTATAAGCTTCTTATGACCTTTTTGAACTTCACCCTCGAGCAAAAACTTTTTGATAAAATCAATTGAAATATCTCAATATACCTACTAATTACTCTGAAAATAAATTTTTGGGGAAAATTCTGTAGAGAATAAATTATTGTTTAGGTGTGCACAACAGAACGTTCACTTTGCAGTTAGAATTTTTTTGCTCCAGCCAAGTCTTTGGAAATCACAATCATTTTTTTCTGATTATACACAATTTAGGGCACATTTTTTTGCATATAAAAAGTAATTTATCTTGTAGGATTGCTGAGCATGTAAGTAGGCGACAATAAGAAAAAAAAATATTTAAATAAAATTGAGTGTATTGTACCTTATTTTCCCCAACATTTTCTTGTCAAATTGCTTATTGAATAATATCTTTTTTATTTAGCTAAAAATATTCATTTTGTAGTTAATTTTAACAATCTTGGATTTGTATTTTTTAAATATTTTTTTACCTTTATGTAAAGCTATTATGAATATGTTTTTTCTTGAAATTAAGTTAATCAAACCCATCCAAAGAATTTAAGTGAGCTTAAGCAATGATTATCACGAATAAGTGAAAGAAATTCAAATGAAACTACAAAAAATCCTTGTGGCTATATGAATATAGCCACAATTGCATAAACAGAAAAATCTGAATGTAAATAATTATGGACCTGCTTCGAATTTTACCGTAATGGTAATTCTTTCATAAGATTTTTTTCTTTAGAAATTTACAATAATTGTGATTTTTTAATAATGGAATTTGAAACTTTCTAAAGTTCCCAGTCTTTGTTTTTAATGTACATTTTCCAAATTGCGACTAACTTTATTAGCCAAATTCATTTCACGCGGTCCGCACTCTTATTTTTCTAATGTGGGGTAAAATAAAAACAATAGCTATAAAAATTCTTTTAATAATACATAGTTCCTATAGAGAATGTACATTGCTCAAAAAGACTATATCAATATATAAAGGTTTGCAAAAGCATGGCAAGTTTGTTAGCCAGCAAAAGTTAATGGTGTACCGCCTTTGATGGATTTAATGCCCACTCTCAAATAAACAACCCTACTAAAATAAACGCCCAGGGTAAAAGCGAGAACATCGCAATAATCGCCACCTTCAAATAAAAGCCCATAATCGAATAAATTGATATCGGAAAATAAATAAACTCCCAGGTAAGGTAAAAAAAAAAAAGGTTTTTTTGTTTTTTCTTTTTTTTTTAATTTGTTTATTTACCATAACCGCGGCAGATTATCGAAAGTTTAACTTATTAAAAGATGACCACTCAATGCTGGGCTCGAACCGGAGGCTTAGCGCATGTAAAGCGTATGGCCTACCTCTGAGATACAAGTCGATGAATTATGATATTGATTGTGCCAAATGATTCACACATGTTAACTCGTGCCATATTTTCTTTATGAGTTGTTCGCAAAAGCAAGAAATGGAACCATTGCAATGAGAGAACATGTTTAAATTCGAATGTTTTTCAAACATAAATTTAAATATAATTTGCTGAACTGTAAATGCTATTTCTAAAGATGCATGAAATAATAAAATCTAATTCGAACAAGGGTAAAAGAAGAAACGATTACAACGTTACTTTTAAGTTAAAGGCTGTAAATTTTGCAGAGAAATGTAGTATTCGATCTGCTACAACAAAATTTTAAGTCGATAAAAAGCGAATTCGCGAATGGGAGGAAAACAAGGACCAGCTCTCGGGGAAAACCTGCTTGAATGGATCCATGAACGTCGTGACAAAGGTTTACATGTATAGAGAATTCTTATAATGAAAAAGGCTAAAATTATGCATGACGAACAGTGTAAGGAAACTCAGGCGAGTGAAGGTTTATTTATCGCAAGCAGGCTGGTTATACCGTTTTATAAAAAGGTATGGACTATCATAACGACAAAAAACTACCATTTCAGAGCACTATCCCAAGAATCTCATCAATTAAATTATAATCTTACACCTTTAATATTAGTAGAATGTAAATGAGACATAATAATAGCTGTCAACATTTCGGCCATGGATGAAACAACCGTATGGGGTGAAATTGTAAATAATAAAGAAGCCAAAACAAAACAATATAAACCTTTATAAAACTTAAATCCTCGGGGCATGATAAAGTTTGTAAACTGAGGCCAATGTTCGTGTTTAAAAAGGCGTAGGGATTTTAGGGTCATTGTTTTACAGCTTTGTCCGCAAACGATTAGATGAATGAACATCAAACTCTTCAGTTCATAAAACAAGTTATTGGCTCGCTTGCGTTCGGAAAAAAATTCTTAGCATGGGACTCATTTTAACGTCATATGATAAAAAGTGTCAAGAAAGCTTTAAAATCTGTCAACGCTGATACAGCCATCATCCCAGGAGGATGTGCAAAATATATTAAAGCGCCTGACGTACGCTGGAATAAACCTTTTAAAGCATACATTAATTAAAAGTATGACCAGTGGCTAGCAGAAGCTACTCATTAGTTTACAGCAGCATGTAATATCAAAACAACGCTTGGCTCCAGATATCAAAACATAAAGAATTAAAAGTTTAAAGCTTGTGTTCTTAATCTAGCGGTTGATGCTTCTGTGGATCATTTAATTCATTGTCTCATGAAAGTTTCGCCATGTTATGCGGGAGCTGAGGGGTTGAAAGATCAAATGAGAGTGATAGAAATCGAAGAGAATGATCATACTATTAACCCCTTTGAGAACATTGCTGATGAAGACATGGAACAAGCGGCACAACCTTTTCACCTGCGATCCAGAATATGAAAAAATAGAAACTTCTTAGTCCCCAATGAACTCCTCCCTGGAGCTTTTTCTTTTTTTATAAGAAACGAGAAACAAGAAACGGCTGGGATGACGGGTTGAAAAAATTCTTTGATGAAAAACCTGATATTATAAATAAACGCCCCTTCGACTAAACGCCCACACTCGAATAAACGCCCAGATTAAATTTTCGATCTTTTAATAAAGGCCCAGGGAGTTTAATCTATCAAATACGGTATGGTAATTGATTATAGAAGAAAACTGCAACAGAATTCAACAAACAGCAAGTTTTCTTACGCTACCATTGATTAATATGCAATAAAGCTGAAGGTAGCTAAATTGGAATAAATTCTCTGCTTATGGAAAGAAACAAAAGAATAGAAACACTTTATGCTAAAAGTTTAGCCAGAGTGGTTTTTTTCATAAGGCTTTCAAGTTTAGGTTTCACAAGGTCTAGTGGTGTAGTGTTTGGAAATTTTTAAATACTAAACTTGCTGCAACAGAACAGCTATTATTTTGTCCAACTTCACTTACTAACTAAACGCCCTATTCTCAATGCTCTTAAAAATGGTTAACTGGGCGTGTGTTTCTGCTCTGTGCTTCAATAATTATAAATCAAGAGGCTCAGACGGACAACTACTAAAACATTATCGTTTGCCTCTATCAGAATATACACAAAAAAATGTACATGAATTTGGAATTAATAAGTATGCAGATTGGCTTATTTTCTGCATTCTTCAAAGTATTCTCTGTCAGAAATTACTATAATTTTATATAAGGTGATGTTAGAGTAAAATATGATTTCTGTTATTTCTTAATAAAATATTAAAACTGAATAACAAATAAATATAGCACCCTGCCAAGTAAAAATTTTATCTCAAGCATCACACCACGTCGTTTAAGGGGGAAACCTCCCACTAAAGGACATGTTTGTACTAAGTTATGAAATAAAAATATATAAAAAAAAAAAAATCTCAGGCGGTTACCACGGCAATAGTTATTCCGCAATATCAATTTTAAACGGTTTCTGCATACAATAACAGCAAGAACTGTCAAAAAAATCAACTCGCTGGTGGAGCGCTCAAAGTTTGTGAATTATCTAAATCAAAAATCTGTGCTGTCATTGTATAGAACTTAGTGTTTTTCTATTTCCTGAGAATTTCATGCAAACTGGACAAAAGAATATCAAAGTAGAGCGGCCGGCGTTCGAAAAATTCCTACCTTAGAAAAAGCTGAAAAAAAAAAATAAATAATAAATATTGCTATAAACTAAGTAAAAATATTAGAAATACAAAATCTTTTACATTTAAACAGTGTAAATCTATCTATAAACCACCTGCTTCATATACCCATCCTTCCTTTTGCTTTTCTTTGTCACTTTTGACCAACTTTTTACGCTTGTTTTTTAGTATTACGCTGAAGTTTATTGGTTTCCGCTCCTTATTATAAACTCCTTTAAAAATTTATTTCAAGAACAAAACATTAACTAAAGATTATTGTTATAATAAATTAGTGAGAGATAGAGAGAGAGAGAGAGAGAGAGAGAGAGAGAATGTTATATTTAGTATGGGGAACCAACAAATTGCCGAGACAATATTTCCAGATGGGCCCACGTGGCGGGTCTTGGAGTACTTAGAGCCCCCATTTGCGCCTACGAAATTCGCTCAACCAAACAATCCAAAAATTAGAGCTAGCGTTACATTACACAATGAGTTTTCCTCAGAAACTCAGCGATAACATGGAAATAAACTTCCGCCAGAGGAGGGAGTTGAACTTGTAACCCTTCGCTCAGTAGTCTAACGTCCTGCCACTGTACCAACTCCGCTTTAAATAGTATATAACAAATCAATAATAATGGGCAAAAAATTTCAGTGACACATCCACGACATTTAAATTTACAGGAGCTATTAGAAAATAATTACAATGGATTGTTTATTTACAACGCTATCTTCTTTATATACATCTTTCTTAACTGGGAAGTCCCTTAATCTCTTCCTATAAAACGTTTTGTTATATACGTTATTCTGTCATCTCTGTAAGAAAACCCTTTTTAAATCTTAGTTATTTTATAGATATCATGTCGTGAGGAAAAAAACTCTAGGAATGGTTTTGACCAGCAAATAAAATTTTTCCAAATGAAGCACTCGGATAGATTGTTTTCAGTTGTTTGAGTTAAAAAAAAGTCCCGCTCAGAATCATTAAACAGAGACTTGTACCATACATGTTAAAGCAAAAGAGCTTAAGTAAAGCTAGCCGCACATTAGTTGTACATAAAAAAACATTGAAAAAAGCATATAAAACTTGTTTCAAAACAATCATTACCTTCTTAAAACTAAAAAAAAGCAAAAAACAACGAATTATGTTTATATACCTTATTTAATGTAAAAACACCAGAAAACGAGGGTGTTGGAATAAATCAAGGAATACTCTATTCTGTATTATATTGTTCTTTGTGTTTATTAAATTCCACGAAATAATCTAAATATTGTGAAGTTAGAAAAACTAACAAGCTCTAATAAAAACTCTTTTATGAGGCTATATATTCTAAACTTCGACAAATACATTCATGTGCTGCTAGAATTCAACAAAGTACTCTTATATATGGCTAGAATGCTTATAAATTTTAAAAATACTCTTCTGATGTGTGACCAGGTGGACCTTAAGTTCTCTTATGATGTGCAGCTAGAAATTCTAAATTCTACAAAATACTCTAATGTGTGGTACTAGTGCTAAAACGTCTATAAGTTCTACAAAATACACTATGTGCGGCTATTACGTCTAAGTTCTACAGTTACCCTTATAAGCGGCTATATTCAATATAATTTTCCCTGGAACAACCTCAAGCTAAGATTGATGATTAGTTATGCTTGATATTTTCTTTCGCTTATGTGTATGTAATTTGATGTGAATGTGTGGGTGAGTGGTTAGCCTAAAAGTGATATATACAATCATCAACTGTATTTTTAATTTCACTTAATATGCAATAAATATATTATTCGTCTTTGTAACGCATTTAGCATTTAACTGATTTTTATTGCTTTTTCTTTCATATCCAGAAATTCCTTCTTTTTTTTGAGAGCAGTATTTCTAATAAAATTTCTTCACTGAGTTTAGGGTAGAATATTTCATCTGGTTACCATTTAGCAGTGTTTATTGGTATAACTTTTGAATACTGCAAACTCAAAAATCACATATATACTCACAATTTTCTTCTGTTCTCTGACTTTTCAAGATTTGTTCAGAAACTTCATTTTCTTGATTGTTTGCCTTTTTCTTCTTAGCTTTTTCTTAACTTAGCATTTTTCTTAAAAACGAATTTTTTAAGGTTAGCATTTAAGCTGAACGAACTTGGAAAGTTGAATTTTGGAAAGCTTTGTTAGAACTTCCCACCATGCATTAACTGCATTGGAAGGAGTTCGTTTGAAAAAGTTATACTGAATGCAGCTTTTGTTACTTGCTGATATGAACAATCAGCAATACTGACATGTTTGGAATTATTTTTTCTATATTCAAGATTGACGAATGTGGTATCTGTTATTTTTCAACTTTCAATACAATATCGTGGTGAAATATTAATTCTCCTTCTTTTAGTGCACCTTGCGTGATTTCGGGTCTAGATGTAGTAGCGGCTGCTTTAACAAATCTTTTTCCTGAGTTTATCAAAATCAAGCATTTTCAGATGCTCTTCTTTACTATTCTCGATAAGAGTTTGGCAGTGACGCTAGCAACAACAGTTTTAACAACAACTCCGTTTCTACGTAAAATAAAGAAGAAAATTTTTAATCTTTTTTCTCTAATGGCACCAATAAAAGTGGTCTAACACGTTTTATAACCAACTAGTAAAATATTTTGAAACTAAAATCTCAAAGTTTCTATGTGGCTTTAAAAAATGTTACAGCACCCAAAATGCTTTGTTTAATCTTCTTAAAAACTGGCAAAATGCACGCGGCCATAATCAAAAAGTTGGAACTTTGTTAATGGACCTAT
>JAUZNK010058081.1:0-15180 GCA_035046665.1 Euphysa ruthae
CACTTTGAATTAGCCACTACATATATGCTTACACTTTGAAGTATCCACTACATACATGCTTAAACTTTAAAGTATCCACTACGTACATGCTTATACTTTGAAGTACTCACTATATACATTCTTACACTTTGAAGTACCCGCTACATACATTCTTACAATTTGAAATACTAACCCCATGCATGCTTAAAATTTGAAGTATCCATATATTTGATAATTTTTTAAGGTCTATGATTTAAAATATAGTTGTTTGTTTTCAAGTTTCAGCATTTTTATATTTGGAAAATATTTTCTCCCATTTAATTGCAATAAAGCAGTTCTTAGTTTACTTCTTCTGTATTGTGTGAGAAATTCAAACAAAAGATTTTATGGTCATTACAGTGTCTAGCCTATGATTTACTTATTTTTATACAGATTTATGTTTTAAGCCATTGTGAATGTCATAATGGTAAATTCTTATTATTATAATTTTTCTAAACAGTGAATAATGAGTATGAATTATGAGCTTTAATAATCTTTGTAATCGGTGTTTGTAGAAAACCTTTGATTTTTAGTATTTAGGTGTGACCTCTACAAGCCAATAAATGACCAGTTAAAGTGACAAATTTCTGCTGACTTTTTAACAGATTCGCACATTTCATGAAATTGATAAAAAAACAGATCAGAATATTTTTATCAAAATCATGGAAAAAAATTTTATTAAAAAAAAAAAACCAATAAGAAAAATAAAAGGCTTAAAATCTGAGATGAGAAGATTTCTTTATCTTCATAAAATCTTTATGAAAAGGATCTTATTAGTTGAGGTTTCAAACATTGCAATGGTTTCTGTGGACGTCAAGACCGGCGGTAAAATCTAAAAGGACGGTTTATCGGAACAGATGCATTTTATTTTGTATTTTTGTAAGGATTTTTGTTTTTTGTTAGCACGTCTTGATGTCATCGTCTAAGAATTTTTTAATGGAAGGTTACTGGTCTGTTTAATGCTTTGTTTCCATACTAATATTTTTGTTTAAATCTCGATTTTATTTTACAGAATAATTTCAAAAAATGAAATAATGTATTAAATATTTTTGTAAATAAGATTTGAAATTCAGCTAAAAAAGAACTAAATTGGAAATAAGCTGTTTGTAACTTATTTATTTTTTTTAAACAAGTTTGTAATAACCAAAAATTTAACTTTACACTGCATCAAGTAATGGCACTGGTTAGGCTTAAACGATTTATGTTGTTTTTCTAAAATACTATAAACGATCATCAGATTTTCACTTGTTGCACTTATACATTTGGAGCAGAAATTTTTGACGGTCCCATAAAATTTTTTAATAATGTTGTATGTTGCATTTGTTTAGGATTCGTCTCGGTTTCACGAAGCAATGATGAATGACATGCTATATTTTAGTATGAGCAGTGATGAAGGAGAATACACAAGTGGTGGAGAGCACCACACCTGTAACGGGGATCTTCTGAAAGCCACTGAAATCATTGAAAGAAAGATTTCTCAACAAAAAGAATACAAGGAAGCTTCATTAACCGGCCAACTTTCACAAACTGCAACCAATTGGGCGCCATTTGGCATAGCTGTTTTAAGTGTGGGGTTAGGATTAATGTATAGCTATGTTAAGAATTAATTTAATAATAATTTTGAATTACCACTAAGCCATGTTTAATTTATTTTCCTTTGTGTGTGATTGTGTTTGTTTTTAAAACCATGAGGGGTATGTTTTTAATTTTTTCTCTCACTTTTATATTTTATGTTTTTTTTAGGATATGTTATTCCGCTATTTGGAAATATAGGTTTTTCAAACGACAGCGCACATGTTGTATTTTCTATATTTGTTTTTTATACATTTTATTGGAGGTTATTCTTTGTTGTTTAAAAGTTTTCATCACTGAGTGCTCTTTTTTGTGAAAGTTTTTGAGACAATGAACTTTATCGGTTGATCCGTAAAATAAATTCCGTGTCTTGTAATACATTAAATAATTGTCAATCGATAAGTTATTTCACTTTATGAGCATATTTTTAGTTTTTACTGTTTTTAATGACAAAATATTTATTGTGTTATTTAAATTATTTAAGCCACTAATTTTTATTGCTAATTGGTGTGTGCTTGTTACTGCGGTTACTGTGTGTTTTTTCATATATATATATTTGCTTTTGCACATTTGTAATCATGTTTTCAGGATAAGGTTTATAATATTTACGTAATAAAAATTAATGTTTTCATATTACAGTTTATAAAAATCCTTTTATACTTTTATACTTAAATTCTTTTGCATATGTTAACTACTATTTTTATCTGATATTTAGTATTTATTTTGGTAAAATATTTATATTTATATATAAATATTTAAATTTTCTACGTCATATCACAAACAATTTTATGTATTAACCCTTTCACAGTCCCATATTTATTTTTATTGTAACAGCCATAATTCCACTATTTTTCTGGGAAGTGCTCTCTAAGTGTCCTGTCTTTTTTTAAAAATTATTTACATCATTTTGCTTACCACCGAAGACCAGTGTTTTTACATGAGATGGAAAATGTCGTTCAACTAATTGTTACTGGTTGTTTGCTGCCAATCTGCTGTAACCTTTACCTGTCGGCTTTTGACCATTGGATCATTGATGTCATTAATTTTATTCTAAACTGCAATTCTGATACATCTCCCCCACCCCCTGTTTTGTTACAAGCTATGTGAGCATTGAAGGATGCTTGGTTGATCAAATTAGTAAATACTTTCTTGCACCACTTCTTCGTGCTTTTCCTCTCTACTTCTTACAATGTCAACATTTGGTCACTTTTATCGATGCCTAGTTATATTGTAATCAAAGAAATTTATGTAATAGATTTACTTAAATTTCCTTGTGCTTCCCGGCTCAATACACCTTTAGTACTCTCATTGAAGCAACTTTACATTGTATATATATTTTTGCCTTTCCAACTTGATATCATTATATTAGTTCTTTCTTCGTAAAAATCTATGCGATCATTTTTTTTCAACTTTTAGTTGTGATAGCAGTCGGAAAATCTTTTCAGGCCTTGTGAAGTGTCCCTATGGTATCTGTAGACCTTAACAATAAAAATGATGAAATTTCATAAGAAGAATACCAGTTATCTATGTATAGTTTGTAACCCCAATCAAGAAATCCGCCCATCAACCTCATAACAACTTTTTTCACTATATAACGATAATCTGGATTTAGTGTATCAGTCAACTCTGATCCATTATATAATATAAATTTCCATATATAACCAGTTTTTTACTTGCATAATGAATAGGTTTTAAACCAAATCAGACACTTTTGCTAGTTAGCTGATCTTGCGTCAATAGAAATATTTGTAACAGGCACATTCATCTCTTGGTATTTTTTGTTCAAATAACTCCATACCAGACTAATTTTGAATAATTAAGGATATTTCTCTAGTATTATAGTGGTATTAACAAAATTAATAAACTTACTGAAAAACTTGAACTTATTATATGCTAACAAACACTTGGTACCAGCACTTGCGAACAATGGGTTCAGTACATTTTATACGTGAGCTTCCAAAGTATTCTTGGTGCAGAAAAATAGCTATATACTGTCTTTTATCTATATAATTTTATTAGCATTTTAAAATTTTCGGATTTTTTTTTTTTGTATTTATAGTTTGAGAAGCAAATTTATTGGTTTCCAAGACAATAAACTCACAAAGTCCATCTGTGAAGTAATGTTCAAATAAATAGAGTTGATGGTTTTTTGCATTATCCTGGTTGTATCCAATTTCATTTATTGGCGGTTCAGAAGTCCATTGGGGGTATGTATGGGGCTTCAGAAAGTTCATTCTGAACAGAATTGTCGCTATCACTTGCTGTATCAACATTGGCAGGCATTTCTTCCCCTAGACATAACTCTGCTAACTCAGGTTATGAATTTTCACCATCACACATATCAGAAGCACTGCACTCTTCTCCCAAAATACTGTATTCAATGTCAGAAAGTGCACTTAACTCTTCACTATTGTGTAACATATAGTTACGAATCTCTTCATTTGTATAGACTCACTTTCTTGGTTGAAGATTTTAGCGTTGGTAGCTGGTCGTTCTGCCATATTCTATTCAAAAGTAAACACTTGAAAATGATGTAATTTGAAATGTTGCAATATAAAATAAACTGATGTAAAAATTACACTAAATCTCTGTAATTATGCAATAATTAGTTCTATGAGAAGTTGAAGTTGAGACTTGCTGATAAACATTACTGAAATAGGCAGGGACATTTAGAAACCAATATCCATTCGTGCAATAATACGGCAGAGACTCTTGAAGAGTTAAGTCATAAACTTTGATTTGATTTTCCGTATACAAATGAAAATGAAAATTTTGTTTCAAATTATCCTGTCCAGTCCTATATACCTAATGTTGAGGTGCAGAAATATACCTGTTCAGTCCTATATACCTAATGTTGAGGTGCAGAAATATACCAAATTTGTTTTAAGCTTTCGATAACATAATTATGTTAGCCATTGGTTGAGTTTTTAATCAATATTTTCAGTTAACGTTTTAGTGCTATCTCATGTAACTTTATAATTTGCATTAAATACTTACATGTTGAAACTATACATGAAATATAGGAAATCTGAATTACGTCACTTAATAGTAGATATTGTAGAGGTATTAATAGATGGTGCATGCTTTCATCTAATTCATAATATGTACTGTGGGAAAAGGCTATTCAGGCTACCATTACCATGGCTTATTTATATGCTAAAATTTTAAAATCAATTTTGAGAGATATTCAGAGCTTTAGAGTGGCCACTAACTACATGGTTTGTGGTTGTTAAGTTTTGTTTTGCGGTAATCAATAAGGGATGCAAATACAATTTTTGACTACAAATTTAATATTTTATTCTCTTCTATTCAGACTGTTTCCTCTTATAAATAAAGTATTTCACTCATAATGTATCTGGATATGCTATACTAGTATCAAAGCTCAATATTTCTTTTTTTGAAGCTATTACGTTATGATGACAGAGCCATGTATTTGGTTTATTTTTCTCCAAAATTGTGCCAAGGAATAAGCTGAAGCCTTGGTTTAGCCAAGTTCTACTCTTCTGTAATTTTTTTAGCATTTATTAAAAGATCTCATGTTGGCACTGTGTAAGTTCACAGAACCTATAAAACAATTTGCCTTTCTTAATTTGTGTATACTAATGGTGTATACAAATCTGGCCAGCCATAAATTCAAAAATTCATTTGTATATACCGATGTTATAAAATTCAAAAAATGTTATACCGCTGTTAAATAGAGTCTTTGAAGCACCTCCCCAATAATAATATGTAAAAAGGAGTGTGTGGCTCAATTGAATCTGGAGACATGTGCATCAACATTAAAACGTAAAACATTATAAATTTTATCTATTTCAATTTGCTTAAATAAACAACTACCAGTATTCCACTGTGACAAAAAATTATTTTGTTTTAAGTTTTGAAGGAATTTTTTGGTACTTAAACTTACGCTTGTTTCATGGAATATTTTACTCCGAACAAGCTTTTTTTCTTTGGCAAAATTATAACAGCTCTGAATTTAGGGGCTTTTCTTGTATGAGGCATAAAATTACTTTTACCAGCTTGCAAGGATGATGAATTTCAAAATAAAAAATTTTTTTTAAGTAAGTGGAATAATTCATCCGGTACAGTTCCAATCATGAACTAGCCCTTCACACATTGATCTTATATTTACTGATCAACCAAATTTTGTTGTCTATCTATCACATGTCATCACCAAATATTTAAAGCTGAAATCTGATTGAATTTTTACCTCCCACATTCTTATACAAAGAAAGCTTGGCGTTATAAAGACGCCTCGATTAACCTTGTCAAGCAAGGTACTTTCGATTTTGGATTCATCCTGGAACACTGGTTCAATGCTGTTCATATGCAGGATATGGAGAAGCATTGCAAAGTTTACAAGATCCAACAGAACACATTGAAATCCGAGATACTTCGAAAAAATGTGTTGACTAATAGAAATTTAAAAATTCAATCTCCATTTGCAACAGAATCAGCATCCGTTTACTTTTACAGGGGTTTTAATGAAAAAATGCAGCATTTGAATTGCGTGTGACAAGCTGCTCATCGAAAAAACATTTATGAGGCCTTTCGTCACCCAACCATGGTAGGTGAAAGGTTTTTTAGGCAGTATCTATTATCTGTTATCGAGCAATAACACTCACGCCATTTACTTCACACAAGCTATTAACTACCCAGGAGGTTGTTTGCTTATGGCAAGGCCTGATTCCTACAAAATGATTCCTGGTAGTTTGCACCAAGTGGCAAATAAAATTTCTTCAGATAATGTCTTTTCATGCCCTTATTCGTGCTGCTTATTTGGAGGTATGAAAAAATGTTCAGGTAAAGGGAAAAAGGCAAATAAGTAGCACAGTTCCCTTCTTTGGAGAGTTACAAATGAAATTGAAAATAATGTTGATATTGATATTATCAATGACAAATGCATCCGAACCATCTTTGATTTTGTCTTCAGAAAGTATAATGTTATAAAGTGTTTTTTGTAAAAAAGCCATATTAAATCAGAGAATATAGCGATATTAATTAGTTAGGTACAAACAAGGAAACAATGATAACAAAATTATGTATTGTTGGGATTTATCTTGGATTAGAGGAAGTTATAAAGCAAGGGAAGGGGAAAAGTGTGAAAATGTACCGTCTAAAGAGTCACATCAAGCCTTGTGTGAGCTTATAAATGGATTTTTGGAGTCTAATTGAAGTGTGTTAATAATTTAATTAAATCGTTGTGATATTATATATTTCAGTTTTTCACTTCTAGAAGAACACATCTAATTCAAAATATCAAAAATACCAGTGTTTATTAAAAATCTGTTAGCCTCTTAATTTTAAATTGGAAATATGTAGTTCTTAAAAACTTCCTCATAAAAAGCAAGTTAATAATTACAATGTTTGGTCCCCAATCAGAGCACAAGACATATTTTGTCCTTATTAGGAATTATTTGTTGTACATAGTGATTGGCGAGGAAAGAAATTCTTTCAGCTTATCTAAATAGCTCAATACTTGTGGCAGAGCAAAAGAATACAGAAATGAAAATAAAAACAATCAGAAAGAAAAAAAGTTTTTCCTATTTCTGATCACATCTTGAATAACTGATTATCATGATTTCAATCTTCTGTTTATTTTTATTCATACCTAATTTCCAGTGAGATTCTATATATAATAATGTATATGGTAACAGCTACTAACTGCTTTTTTTTGTAGATATTTATTTTTTTAAAGCAATGCTTTACACCCACTTTTGTAATTAAATTTAGGTGGAAATTTTTTCGAAAAAGTGGATTTTCTTTTTGATTGTAAAAGTTAAGGATATGGTATTTAACTTTGTTTTCTTGTATGATACTTGTATAACTTTGTTCACTTACATGATATGATATGCAATACTTTTATAATAATTATGAATTATTGTTAATTGATATGAATTAAAATTGTGAATGATGTAAGTTGAAGTATGATCATTCATCCACACTTTTAGAAATTTTTTCTCGTGATTTTTTAGCATTAATAAAAATACTGATTGAGAAATGGCTCGAACAAAACAAACTGCAAGAAAATCTACCGGTGGTAAAGCCCCTCGAAAACAGCTTGCAACAAAAGCTGCAAGAAAGAGTGCACCTAGTACTGGAGGAGTGAAGAAACCACATCGTTACAGACCAGGTACTGTTGCTCTTCGTGAGATTCGTCGTTATCAAAAATCTACAGAGTTATTGATCCGAAAACTACCATTCCAAAGATTGGTGCGTGAAATAGCACAAGATTTTAAAACTGATTTGAGATTTCAAAGTGCAGCCATTGGAGCATTGCAAGAAGCCGCTGAAGCTTATCTAGTTGGACTATTTGAAGACACAAATTTATGTGCCATTCATGCTAAACGTGTCACTATCATGCCTAAAGACATCCAACTTGCTCGAAGGATTCGTGGAGAACGTGCATAATGATGTATCTGATGGGGAACTTATTATTCATTTAACTGATGATTGTTAATTAGTTTTATGCCTGTTTTATCAAGTTTTATTTATAGTTTGGTTTTATTAGAGTAAACTTTAAAATATAACTTTTCTTTATAAAGACTCGTGTTTTTATTTTAAACTCATTCTTGTTATCAAACCAATTACTGTCATGCTGTTTAGTTGGTTTGGCTCCAATCATTCATCGAAGTTGACATTTTCCTATATTCTATTTCTAATCTATTTCTATAATCAATCCAAGAATACATTTATTAATATTTATTAATATTTATTAATATTAGTTTTATTTTTGTTAAATTTAAAATGCTGATAGCTGAATATTATTATAGCCTGGGAAGTAGCAGCCGTTTACATGGAAGCTAAAAAAGAAATGGTTTGTTTTTGTCGATTGCTGCTTCCGTAATTTTTTTTTAAGCTCACAGTTTTCTAGCTACAAAACAAAAATAAGCTCAAGAGTCGCTTTATCAGGATTTTAAAAAAACCTGTTTTAATTATTTTTAAACAGCGATTGTTTTAATTTACGGTGTAAGAAGGGCTTAATCCTTTTTGAATTATGAACTTGCTGATTTTTTAAACTTAAAAATTCTTGATACAATAATTTATTTTTGAAAGCAAAATAACTCAATAGTAAAGCTTTCACAAACCTTGCGATTCAAATCAACTAAAAAATCTTTGTTCTATTATTATCTAATTTTGAAGAGCTGCATAATAGAATTATTATAAGATATGCTTGTATTAAGTACATTTTTTTTGCTTTTTTCAATCATAAAATTGATTTTCCGCAACTTTTTTCTACCTAATATTAGTGAAACCTGTAGTCCTATCATAACTAGTTATTTATAAAACTATTACCCGTCTAACCAATGCTAGCATGGAAAACTGTAAAACATAAAACTGTATAAGAAGAAGAAAAGTCAGTATAATTGAGTAATTCTCCATGGAGTTTCTTGTTGTGAACAGTCATTGAGAAATCATGGTAAATTATTTTTCATATTCAGGCATACCCAAACTAGCACGAAAATCTATGCTTTTTTATAAAAATTTTCTCAGATGTTGTTAAACTTCTCAATCCAAAATTATTGTTTTTAAGTGTCTGTTGTCCTTAAAAACTGTTTGTTTGTTGCCATACAAAAAAAATTTCTCAAAAAAAGTTTGATTGCTCACTATTGGTCAAATCTTTAAGTTGAATAGTTTGTAAAACCATGCTGGGTTTTTATAATATAATATGAATATTTTTTAATAGTTTTTAAATATTTTGATAACTTATGCATCTTGTATAAAGTATAATTTATTTGTGTTAATCGCAAAGCGTTTACTCCTGGCTAATTTGGATGCGGTGAGAAAACCTTTTAATAACTAAGAAAGCATAACTTTTTGTTACAAAGATTCTTTTTTAGTACCAATGTTTCGAAACAACATCAGACTTCGGAAGGGAAGCCTCACACCTTTTTTATTTATTTATTTTTTTTATAATGTAAAAAAAAAAAAAAGAAGTTGTTTTTGAGCTTATTGGTATTTTAGTGTTATTTTGTATAAATACAAATCCGTGTTTAATAAGTCAAGTATAGAGAAAGCTGTTGATTGCCTTAGACATTAGACCTTGAAAGACTACCATCTTGAAATACTTAATACAAATAATGATTCTTTTTTAGCAATAGCATTTTATTGCATACCACTATTAATGACTTATCTATGGCAACAGCTAGTCCGGAACTTGAAGATGGAGAAATTGTTGACATTAGTGAACCTGAAGACGTGAGCAGCAATGAACTAGTTGATGAAATTCAACCTGAAGAAACGCTATTCAAAATGATGAGCTTTGATGCACTAAATTGTACCTTGTCAGAGAAGTCTCAAAGACATTCATATGGATCATGGCGAAATATACAAAAAACTCCAATTCGAAACAACAGATGTATCTTTTTCATAGTTTTCATAATTCTCTATTATGCAAAATTTTTTTGGGATAGTGAATAAACTCACTTATGTTATACATTATAATATAAATTGTTTCTTTTCTTGCTTACATTTAATGTTCGTTTATATACTGCAATATGAATATGAATTTATTTTACTTTATAGAGAGTTCCACTTGTTTTCTATCATGTTATAATGAGCAAAAATACAGGATTTTTTTACAAGGGAGATTCCCACCTAGTGGAGAGGGAGATTTCCGCTTTAATGGGGAGGGGGGTTTCTGCTCTAGTTGTAAGGAAGACTTCCTCTCAGGCCAAAATAGCCCTAATTCCTTCATCTCCATTAAGTTTTAAAGATAATAATTGAATGCAATGTCTATTGTTATTTGAACAATAGATCTTGTTGTTTTCGATTTCCGGTTCTATCAATAAGGTGTTTAATATGTGTATTGGTTTTTTATTTTTCTAATCACAACAAAGGTTTTAAATTTAAAGAAATCACATTTTTTACACCTGCTAAATAATATGGAAATTTAGCAGAAGAATCTGATTCCATAAATTCCATTCATAGCAGGCACATATCACACACGGGTACATTGGACATACAAGCATCTAATTAACGAGCCTCGCGGTTATAAATCCTCATTACGAGCGTGTTGTGAAATGTTGCTTTTAAATATTTTTTTTGGAAATTAAAGTAATAAGTAATAATAAGTCCTTGACAATGAGGTGTTAAAAGTAGAATTCTTGAATATTAAAATATATATTAGAAAACAAATGAAGCTGGTTTTAATTAATCATGGTATATATGCAATGAAAATACCATTTATACAATATAAGCCATTAATTCTATATAAACCGTGGTTATACTGGTTAAACACTACTAAAGAGGAGTAACAGGTGCTTAGAGGTAGGGTTTATAAATCATTATTTGTTTTTAGTTTGAGGGAATATATTACAGGGAATTAACTTTTATATTACTGTCTTTGTATATCGAGAACTTTTTGTATTTAAATATTCTGGGATATCACAATAAAGTAGGTTTCAATGAAATTTTCTTGACCATCCTATACCAGATTGTAGCACTTCTAAACTGAAAGACAAGAGTAAAAAACTAGCCCCTAAAAGATCTACAAGCAATGAAAAGAATATCAAAGATCATGACAATAAAAAAAATATAAAAAAGATAGCAAATGACTCTGGCCCCATAAAAAATGCTGTTAAAAGTACTAATGCATATGATTTGGATGACTATGAACTTTTATTGACAAGACATCACTTAATACGACAACAGCTTGAAAGAGTGCAAGGTAAGCATTTATTTGAAAGAGTGCAAGGTAAGCATTTATTTATAATTAAATAATAAACATAAGTTATAAATATTTTTATATTTAAAACATTTGAAGAATACTACGTCCATTTGGCATTATAATCAAATTCAAAATTGGACAGTGCATTAAAAAAATTGAAATTTCCAAATATAATTGTAAAGTGAAAATTAAATCTCATCCTTTTTATTTGTATTCAATGAAAAACACGTTAGTTTTGATGCAATGAAAAACACGTAAGTTTGGATTCAATGAAAAACACGTAAGTTTGGATTCAATGAAAAACACGTAAGTTTGGATTCAATGAAAAACGCGTAAGTTTTGATTCAATGAAAAACATGTAAGTTTTGATGCAATGAAAAACACGTAAGTTTGGATTCAATGAAAAACACGTAAGTTTGGATTCAATGAAAAACACGTAAGTTTGGATACAATGAAAAACACGTAAGTTTTGATTCAATGAAAAACACGTAAGTTTTGATTCAATGAAAAACACGTAAGTTTGGAATATGATAACTCCCCAATCAATTTTAGTTTTTTTTTTTTCAGTGTCATTGCTAAACAAATAAGTGAGATACATAAATAATGACATCAGAATATTCCTTATCATAAATATAGGTGCTCCGCAAACACAGGTGCTCCCCAAATATTGAATTAAAAAATTTTCTCCAGAATTCTGAAATTGATCAAAACTAAAAGATTACTTTTCTTAACTCCTCATCATCCTTAAGAAAAACGTTTGGAAGACTTTATATTCATCTCCAAATATTGCATAAATGATATGAACGTAAAGGGGACTGGTGTACCTAAAAAAATATTATTTTGAGTGATGTGATGGTGGTGTCAGATTTTCCATCAGGGAAACTTTAGTAAATCAGATAGAATGCCTTATAGCTTAAACGATCGAATCATGAAAGTTTGTATGCCGTTGTCATGTGAACATATCTCTAATTTTATCGGTCTGTTCCCCAACATTCCAAGAATATGAGGAAACTTTTAAATCTTTTTACAATGTTTTTAATTCACCTGTTATATCCACCCTTTAGGGATAGGTTAATTCTTCTTGGAGACGTTAACGTGAGAGTTTATAATCAATATGATACATGGGATGCATTGCATGGGTCACTATTGGAAAAACGAATAGTAGCAAGTTACAGTCTTTTCTCCGAATGCGATTCGATAGTTTCCAAAACATTTTGTCAGAAGCTTAGCCTTCAAATAATAAAATAAAAATAAAATAAAATTTTTATTATTTGCTTTTTACCTCATATTCTTGTGTGTGTGTGTACATGTGTGTGTGTGCGCATGTGCGTGTGCGTGCGTGTGTGCGTGCGTGCGTGTGTGTGCGCGCGTACGTGCGTGTGTGTGTGCGTGCGTGTGTGTGTGTGTGTGTGTATATGTATATATATATATACATACATATATATATATATATCTGTTTCCTGACATTCATAATTTGTAAAATATTTTTTTGAAGTTTGACGTTGAATAATTTTGCCGCTTCCAAAAAACCTATAATTAGGCAATGCACACTATGTACCCATGGCATAAAGCTGTTGTTACATAAAAAAAATTGAATTGATTCTAAAATAAATTTGTTGTAGAAACGTGTAGGAATTAGATCTTGTTTCTTTTTAATCCAGTAATAAAGAGCTTTTAAACCTAATTTAGTGGGTATTGAAGTATATAAACTACCAGTGTCACAAGAATCTAATATACAGCTGAAATCTATATTCGTGGGGATATATCGTAAAAAATCCCAATCATCTTTGATATATGAGTTGATACATGGAACTAGAGGTTTAATTCAATGCTCTAGCAAACAGCTAATACATCCAGAAACTATTGGTCACCTTTTGAAATTGGTCACCAGCAATTTTGAAAGAAAGCATTAATGCCATTAACTAAATTTTTGACAATAGTGGATTTATAAATTTTTGGCAAACAGAATAATTCTGATGTTTTCCATTTATAATTTGTTAAATAATCAACTTTTTTTTTAGTTAAATTTGTTTCATACTTTTTAACTAAAGATCACTGTTTGGGTTAATTTCTTTATAAACGTTGCTCTTGAGATGGCCTTCAATTACTAAATGTTGTTTATAAAATTCTTTATCCATGATAATTAAACCGCCTCCTTTATCTGAAAGTTATAATAATAATATTTTCGTTATTATGTAAACTGTTTAAAGCGATTCTTCCAGAGGGTGTTAAGTTATCTTTGGGTGTACAATTTTTAAAATTCATGCATTCGATATCTTTCACAATATTTTTAAGCTCTGGGTCATACGTTTTAAACTTTATGTTAGATTTGTTCTAAACTAAAGATTCATCTTTAAATTTAGTTTAGTGGAAAATTTATTTTATCTGCAATCTTCTAGTGAAGTCATAAATATTGCTTTTTAAATTTAAGTAATTTTCAGGAGTGTAAGGAGTATGTTTGGGTTCTTTCATTAAGAGGGCTGACTCCGAAATTGTGATCTGGTACGACGAGAAGTTGTCAATCTTTGGTTTGATGGTTTGTGTTTCGTTTTTGATGGGGGTCGTGTTCCGTTTTTTGATGGTGAACATGAAATTCTGTTTTCAGAATTATTGTTGACCGTGATTACTTGTGTCGCTTTTTGATTTCCTTCCCTATCCTCGTCTGAAATATTATACTGTAATTTTGCTTCTTATATTCTGGCCACTTGTTTTGTCTACAAGGGGCTCATTGATAACTTTTACAGATCTATCTTTGTTGAAGGTTTTTTCCTTCTATATTCTTATCCCATACTTCGTCTATGCGGTATATATTCTTTGAAACTTTGTAGGTCCATGCCTCATTTAAATGAGTTTTTACTAACTCTGGTATATATTTACTGTCAATAAAAGTGAACATTATTTTATCGATATCGCCCAACATTTCTCGAAAATATACTGCTAAAACTTCCGTCTCCGAGAGCCTAATATTTTGTCATGTTAAAATTTTTCTGATAAAAATATAAATTTCACTGAATCCTTGAATACTGGCCAGGATAAGGTTTAACAGAAAATAATTGTATCATTATTCTGCAAAAGATTAAGTTTTTTATTTTTTTTTAAAGAAAGTGGCGAGACAGAAGAAACACGTATTATTTCTTTGAGAAATTAAATATTTTGTTTTATCTTTTTAAATTAGATTGCCTTAGATGAAACTATAAACAATGTGATTTTTGTGAATTATTGGTTAGGAGTTTTGTTTTTTATCAATGGAATAAATAATGTTTGAATATAATAAATTATGTCAACTTTACAAATTTACTTTTTTTTCTTATCTTTATTATATCAAATTATGATGAAGAAGAATGTTTAATTTTACTTATTTAGTTTTGTAATTAAGCGGTTGAACAGTGGGAGTTGTTAATGTAAACAAGCCTTTAAAAAGTCATTTATACCAATACTAAGTCCCACATCCCACTATTTTATTTATAGAAAATATTTTCTTATGTTTTGGTTAAAATAAATCGTGTTCCACATGCCATTTTATGTTTATGTTATTAAAAGGTAGGAAGAGTTAAATTTTTATCTTTTAATTATTTGTCATTTGTATCATGTTTTGAAATTGCATTTGTAGTGCAATAATGGTGCTCTGTGAAGGGAGGGGAGGAGAGTGGAAGAAAGGGGAATTATTTTTATTATTTGCTATCAAATTTTTTTTTTTTGTAAATAACAAATAATCTGTTTTTCAGTTTTTGTTATAATAATATTTGCTTTGTTGTGTCTTGATGACAGGTAAAATTTTTGGATTTTTGAATTTAAAAATCTGGCCTCTTAATTTGTTTACAAAAGAATAACTGAAATTTTCAGTAACCATGAATAAACATGAATAACTAAACATATCTGTGGAGAAGTTACGGTGTCTCAATAAAATAGAATATAATATA